>WOVY01004677.1:0-102237 GCA_013436015.1 Rhipicephalus annulatus
AACCTATTCCTTAAGCAATGCCTGGATACCACATGACTGGAAAATAGCTAGAGTGATTCCCATATTAAAAAAACAAGGGTCAGGTTTTAACATTGACAACATCAGACCAATCTCTCTAACATCTCACCTGATCAAAATTATAGAGAGAGTTCTCAATAAATAGAATAAAAGTTTGGGATGGCTAACAAGCTAATATTGAAACCATTTTCAAATAGGTTTTCGTAGCGAATGCTCAATTTGGTGTGCTCATGCCGACTTAGAGAGCCGAATACAGCTTGCCCGAAAAAGACGACAATACGCGGTACTAGTAACACTAGACATAGCTAAAGCTTATGATAGCGTTGAGCACTCAATTTTATTGAACTCGTTACACGAAATGTGACTTTCCGCGATATATTGTTGATTGGGTAGCAGAGTTTCTAAAATCGAGAGAATTTTATTGTGCAAAGGATGGATGTCACTCATCTAAATTCAAACAGCAACGTGGAGTACCTCAAGGGGCGGTCCTATCTCCGCTGTTATTCAATGTGTTGATGAGCTCAATTCCCATTGAACGAGATATCACTGTTTACATTTATGCAGACGACATTGCATTTTTCGTTTACAGACAGTGACATTTATTCTTTGCATCAAAAATTGCAAAAGTACATGTATCTCTTGAATTTGGCTGCATTCAATTTCATTGTCTCTAAACATCAGTAAAAGTGCGCTCCTGGTGTTTCCCTATAGCAGATTCTATTCAAATTTCAGTACTTTATAATCAGGAACCGATTCCACAAGTAGAGTCTATCAAATTATTTGGGCATTATTTATAACGAGAAACTTAACTGGAGCCCTCACATAGACTATATCGTGGCAAAGGCACAACGAGGCATCAGGCTTATTGCGAAGGTTGAGCAACAGAAAATATGGGTTACGTAGACACACCTTATTAATGATATATAAAATGTACATGCGCCCAATACTAGAATTTGGGTGTATATTATTTTCGGGTGGCCCTACGTACAAAATTAAACCGTTAGTTCTATTAGAGCGAGAAGCGTTACGTTTGTGTTTGCGACTCCCCAGGTATGTCGCTATTAATGTACTATATCAGGAAGCTCGCATACCAACTATTCTTTGCCGATTCCGTATCCTAACTGTACAAACATACTTGAAATTTTACGGCTTATCAGCGAGACGGTCTGCATATGCCTTTATTAGTGAACCCGACGCCTTCTTCCTCGCTCACTGGCCACGCTTTCGTACTCCCCAGATTATTTTTGTACAAAAGAAACTGGAAAGCATAAAGGTGGATATCAGATCGGTAATTGGAACCAAAGCATTAAATCACAATATTACGATAGAATGTGATGAAATTTTTCCCCCACTATCTAAGTTTCAATCTTCGAGTTACTTAAATGACAGGTTAGAAGATTACATAGCTCATGCGGAAATAAAGAACATAATAGCCACAGACGCTTCTGTGAATAAAGAAAAGGCAGCAGTAGGAATCGTCTCAGATTACCTCGGTTGGTCATTCTCGGTAAGACTACCAGACTTCACTCCGGTTTTCGAAGCTGAGCTCTTGGCTATTATTTTAGCGCTACGAAAACTTCCTTCAAACGAAGAGAGTGCAATGATAATTACTGATTCTCTTTCGCTGTGTACTACTCTCACAGCTTCAGAACAATCAAGAGCTCTAGCGACATTACAAACATTAGTTCCACCTCATGTGAAGTTCCTGAAGTTAGTCTGGGTCCCGGGACACTGTGGCATACGGTTGAATGAAATGGCCGATTCACTATCTCGAGCCACACTTGATGGCCCTGTGATCTCGGTACTACCAGAATCGGAACACATAGTGTCGATCAGATATAGAAAATTGGCTATTTATACGGATATGATGGAAAATATTACTAAATATACGGACTATCAGCACCTTACATATCCCTGGAAACCTCAGTGGAGTCAATCTAAAAAGTTAGAAGTTATTTTAACCAAATTTCGATGTCCGTGTCCCTCCATTAAACTTTTACTTGCAACAGAGCTGGTCTGGCGATATCCCCCCTGTGTCCAGTTTTGTGAAGAAACGGAAACAATAGAGCATTACTTATAACATGTAAAAACTATTCATTAATTAGGAAAAGACTTTTAATTGTTCCGTTTCTCGCAGTAGGATTAAATTTAACTGCAGATAATGTTCTAAGTTTCGGTGCCTTTAGCTTGGGACATTGCCACAGGAGCGTATTCGATGCTGTATGCAATTTCATTCGAGAATCAAAGCGCATGTCATAATAATGCCTGCTTAAATATATTTCTGACGACACTTGTCTAATTTTGAATGAAATTTGCATATTCATTTGATTGTGACCGGGTGAGATAAGCTCGATTGTCAGGTCTACTCAAAATTTCTGTCTTACACTGTAGTATTACCTCACCTTTACTCTTCTTGATTCAATCTTCAATTATTTGTTTAGTTTAATATTCTTTTTCTAGTTAATTATTCTTTTCTATTATATCATTAGTTTTTCATTTAGGATAAACCTTTAGTAGATCTCATATAGCCTACTTCTAGATTTCATGGCCAATCCCCCATAGTGGGTATGTGCCAGTGCGAAGGGGCAACAACAACAACAACAACAACAATGGGGACGATGCCGGACCAAGAGCAGTCACCGCCGTTCGTCGACGTGAGCCCCCTGCACAGGATTCCTCTGGTGTTCGTCAACCTGCTGGTGTTCGCGGTCTCCTGCGTGGTCGCGTTCGGCTGTGTGAGTTATCTGAAACGACGACACTCGCATCCATTCGCACGAGCTCGCGTCTATTTAGAAATGGAAGTTATGAATCTAAAATACTTAGGGTGCCGTGGTGGTGTGGCTATTCGCATAATATTTTATATTATACTCCCCGCTTTCCCATTGGATATCGAAAATCTGACACTCAACGCTCCTTTGCAACCCGAACAAAAATATGAGCTCCACCCACAGCCATCGCTGTGCCTACCACAGAGAATTTTCATGAGTGGCTCCGACCAATAGCGCCTATTAAATATAGTGGCACCTGCCTTCTTTCTTGTCTCACGAGAAGAAAGAAGGGAGAACAGAAAAACTTCATGAGGCTGATTAGAGTGTATAAATAACGGACGAAAAGGGTCCACATAGATAAATGTGTCTTAGTAGCACGCTGTTGGCCAGTTGGTGCAAAGATTGGTGAACCAGAAGGCTTAGCAAAAAAGAAAAGAAGGGGACGACTTGGCGTCCGTGATTTTGATTTGAACGTATGATGGATATAAAAAGGCTTCCTGTCGATGAAATGCACCTTAACGGTACTCTGTTTTGGACCATGCAGTTGCTGCCAAAGCGTTGTTGGAACTACAGAGTGGTAACAAGAGGAGTAAAGGGGTAACAGATAGAACAAAGGCCGTGAGGGCTGAGCAGGAGGTATAACGAACTGAACAGGGTCGTCGTAGACAAAATGTGCTTTAACAGCACGCTCATGTTGGGCAAGTAGGTGACATACAATGCTTGTGGTTGGTTTCCGTACCGTCGTGAAGTCGCTCCCGACGTAATTCTGCTGAACCCGGCCTCGTCCAATTCGACACCCACGGGACGGCTTATGCTCCTCCCATACTAGAGTACCAAGTACTTTAAATCATTAACCACTTTTTCTACTAGAGTACCAAGTACTTTAAATCATTAACCACTTTTTCTAAACACACGACAAGGCTCAAGACTACGTAAGAAGAGCTAGAAGGGAGACCGAGAGAACGCTGTGATCTATCTGTCCCTCTCCTCTCTTATGTAGCCTTGCAATATGGTTGATTGGGCAACTTGGTGATACATGACTGTTTTGAAATGAAAGTGCAATACTCAGACGCGGACAGAAAGACAGGGACACTGCGCTTCATCTCTGTCTTCACTGTCTTTGTCCCTGTCTTCTGTACGCGTTTAAGTAGTGTGCTCTTATTTCAAAACAGTAGCCTTGCACCTTGTCGTTCACGAAGATATAGGGCAGAGTTTACATTCTCCTTAGTTGATCAGAGTGAAAGGGGGCACCCCCCCCTCCCCGACCGCTCGCTCATGCCTATGTGCTCAGCACCCTATGGTACCCTCCGCAGATCTCGTCCATCGTGGATCGTGGCAGCGAAATCTCGTTCCGGCGTCGCTCGCTCCTGGTCAGCTTCGTGGTCAACCGGGACATCACGGCGCTGTTATTCTCGCTCCTCATGATGGTCATCACCTTCACGGGCTTCGTCGGGGCGCTCCGAGAGAATGTCGGCTTCCTGCAGTGCTACATTCAAGGCACCTGCCTGCTCATTCTCCTCGACATCCTCTTCGTGGCCGCCACTGTCGCCCTACCATATCTGACCAAGAATGTGAGCAGTAGAGCAGCCAGCCATTTCTTTTTAACGTGGCCGCCACTGTCGCCCTACCATATCTGACCAAGAATGTGAGCAGTAGAGCAGCCAGCCATTTCTTTTTAACGTGGCCGCCACTGTCGCCCTACCATATCTGACTAGGAATGTGAGCAGTAGAGCAGCCAGCCATTTCTTTTTAAAGGAGATCTATAGTATCTTGGGATACTGTTTAGAAAAATTTGTTGTCACAAACGTCAGTAACATTCGACAGAACATTTTCTTCTTAGACGTACAATAACGATGATGCCAAACAGACGTCATTAACATGGACATGGATATAAGATGATGTTGAAAGAACATGTACATTCGATGGTTCACACAATCACAGCCACAAAAAAAATGCATTTGAACGCAAAAATTTTGGCCTGTCTGTCTGTGTCACACGATTCAGCCACCCGGCCAAAGCTTAGTCACTTGCTGGACACCCAGCCATCTTGAACTAGTGGCTGCGTTCATACTCTTGAACATTGTCTATCAAAAAGCAGATATTGTCGATCAAAAAGCAGACCAAGTCGAGGCGCGCCACGCTCGGAGCATCAAGCAGTAGAATAACAGTAGAATGAAGACCTTACAGCACAAAGTAAATAATGTCAAAATAAGTCAAGTATTAGCAAAAAAACAGGAAGTGATATGAAATGTTGTGTATTGGTACAAAAACAACAAAAATGACTGAAAACAAGAAAACGCCAAAGAACAAAAAAGAGCAGATAAACAACAGTTTAAACACCAGGTGAATAAAGGCGAATTGACGCTCCCAACAGCACACAATAACAGTGTGTCGAGATTAACTAGCTTTAACTGTTTTCCTTCACTTGTAGTGAAGTCTTGTAAGTTCCTAAGGAAGGCCCACGGGACGGGTTTAAACCTTCCCACAGTAGAGTACCTAGTACTATAAATCGTTACCCTCTTTTTCTAAACACAGTCTGTTTCGTCATCATCGTCTAAGAAGAAAATATTTCGTTGAAATGTTAGCGACGTCTGACAATAAATTTTTCTAAACGCGTGTTGATGCATTGGTGCGTCGGCAAAAATGCCATAGCCACATGTAAATACGCGAAATGTACATGTCCTGTTTTATTTCTGCGTCTTCTTTACCTTGCGATATGCATATGTGTACCTGTCTTTTTGTGACACATTTTTGTGTGGCTGCGTTTGTGTGAAACGTCAAATGTACAGGTTTCTTCCACGTCATCTCATATCCATGTCCATGTAAATGAGGTTTGTTTCGTATTCATAGTTAACGTAGGTCTAACAAGAAAATGTGCTGTTGAAATGTTATTTACGTATGTGGCAATAAATGTTTCTAAACACAGAGACACTTTTTCTCTGCACACAGCTTTCGGAAGACTTAGAATATGTACGGCTCCCTGCTTTCTCTTATAGTACGAAGTAAATCGTTGAACACTTTTTCCTAAACACAGTCCACGAGTCCGCAATCAGAGAAGCACTACCGGGACGGAGAATGGTAGTCTAAGGCGTACATAATTTATTCTAAAAACATGAAGGTGACTGTTGATTTTTCATTGTCAGACTATGATCGAATGATTGACTCTATTGATCATCAATGGTTCCGCAATACTCATTGACTTGCTTCAATACTTCGCCGACAATATTTCTGTTGAGCACTTTGCAATGACAATGCCATTGACTCATGTTTATTGAAATACGATTGAGGAAGTATTTCCTCAATGGTATGTATATCGAGTTCGTTGATGACTTTTCAATTGAAAGTCGTGGGCCAATTTTCAATCCTGGTCAACAATTTCCTCAACGGCATTGTAATTGAACCGTCATGTGTTTTCGATGTCATCTGTTGTCATTGCTCAATAACTTCTCTTTGTTTTGTTTTTTTGTTTTTTTAAGAATTTTTTGTAAGGGTCGACATACCAACACCGCTCGATTTCCGTGAAAGGTTAGGTTTTGATGGCGTTCAGAAAGCATCGCTGCTTTGCCGTTGTAAGTGATTGGCCCGTGTATCTGAGCGGGCCAGTAGCTCTAACTTCGCAGTGCCGCTTCGCGGTTCTCACTTTATATCCTTGTCGGTATCATTATACTTCCATATAGCTATAGGATCGACAGAGGTGTGCCGTTCTACCAACGACGCGATTAGCGACGTTTCTCCTCGTGTCGTTTGAACCCGAGCTGTTATGGTGTGAATACTTTCTCCAGGAACACGTGCAGGGTGGTTACGGTGGTGGTTGTGGAACAGGAAGGCGACTACAGTCCAATACGACTTATGAAGTCTGCGGCGTTTTCTTCCTAAAGGCGGATGCACACAGTCCTGCACCAATAGGCGTGAACTCCAGGCTGCAGACGTCGTGAGCCTGACTGTTGATGACAATTCACTTTCTCCCCCCCCCCCTTTTTTTCTCAAAGAACATTGCCGAGAGCATATTATAGATGGTTTCTTCCGCCACGGTGGCAGTTGGCTGCCGAACTTCAGCCGTCATGGCAGTGCCGCTCCGGACTTCTTAATTTGTAACCAAATGCAGTGTTATGCGAGCTACTTGGCAGGGGACGATCCAACTAACAAATGTTTCTGAGTGCTAGCTCGTCCTATAGTTGCCGCAGGCGAGGCCCTCACTTTTCAGCAGACTTATAGACTCGATTAATGTCTAGAACAATCATAAGAAAGCCAATAAAGATTGAGGACCAAGGAGAGCGTACAAAAATAATGTGTTTTTACTCATTCATGACACCTGTGCAAGACACTTATTTGCTTCGTCCTGCTTTTCAACGCTTATTCTATCTCCAGAAAGCTCACAGCATCTTCTCCATCGAACTTATCGTGAGCTACCGAGATAACCCGGACTATGGAAAACTCGTGGACTATGCCCAGGTAAGCTTATATACGCAACCTGTGAAAACTATACTAGCTTCCTCGCGCTTCCGCTGTCGGTGCTCTTTTAGAGTTGTCCGTTGCATACCCATAAGGCTTCACGAGAAACTGGTTACGCGCCCGCTCGGTGCCACGACTGCGACGCGATGTATGACGTCACTCACAACGCAGCCAATGGAGCGCGTGCTTGGGTACAACGCTGAGAAAGACGTAACTGATAAAACAGCCAATGAAGACCACCCGTGACACCGCTGCCGGGCGGTTTTTCGTTTTTCCTGGCCATATACAGCTTTCGCCGTAAAGGGATAAAGATGGTGATTTTTCTCAGCTTCTTCGAACGATAAGCTGTGATGAAAGTGACATTTTGATTTCCGGAGCAGATTTTGTAGCAGAAAAAAAATGGTGCTTTGGAGCAGCCTTGAGTGTCTTCGGAGCAGCAGAAAATGCTATAGCTTGGGGTTGCTATTGAAGTCTTCGGAGCAGATCCATGTTCCCAAGGACTCCTGAAGTCTAAAACACCACTTAAGCATCTAGTCACTATATATATATTTATTAATAAACATGCCGTATGCTAGTATGCAGCTAGTGTACAAGCAGTGTAGTTAACGTAAATTATGGAGGGGGGGAAGGGGTCAAGAGAGTCCAGACTAATCTTGTGTTCATGGTGGGGAGGACAGCGCTTGCAAGTGTCCCCCTTGATATTTAGCTTTAGCGCGTAATATAATTGAGGTAACAGTTAAGCGTAGAGCAGTAAACTTTCAAAGTGCGTTTTATTTTTACTGTGTAATTGTGTTAAAGGACCGTGAGTTGTGTGAACCATGGGAATCGCAAAAAGTTGAAAAAATAGAGACCGAATAGAACAATGTAATTACTCAAGATCGGACCCCTTGCTCGTTTTTTAGTTAATTATGAAGCATGATTTATTTCTTACAATTATAAACATGAAACACATATAAAAAAGGCCACTATGGAATGATATGTGTCACCCCTTGAGATTTTTCTGGATTTACACCACTGTGTAGCATACTAGTATGATAATGCAGCTTGCTTTTAGTTTCGCTTATGTGGTCCCATGGTTCAACTTCATTTTTTTTAGTTTGCCAACACCACTTTAGAGTAAATTTGGAGCAGTTACTAGCAAATATTGCAATTTGGAGCAGCATGAAACACAATTTCTCTTTTGGAGCATTTCGGAGCAATTGGAGCAGCACTTCCATTACCGCGATAAGGCGGCTGCAGGCCATCTGGTGCCACATGGAGTCGAAAGTAGGAAACTTAAGCGGACGCGAATTTATGCATTATACTCTTGTTGGTATATTGGAGTGCAAAGCAGACAAGATACAAGAGAAGGATTACATAAAATGAGCGTTATTATTCTTCTTTGTTTACTTCATACTAAAGGGTATTCACAGAAGATGGTCAGGCTTTATCTTACACTGATACATGTAAACGCACACGTGAAACTATAATCGAACCACAGAAGGACAGCTATCAGCTCAAAGTTATCAACGTAACAAAAGAAAAGCACCAATAGGCTACCTCCTGTCCATGATGTTCACAAAACAGATGCGAAACAACTGAGGGCAAAACAACACTGTTCGTGTCAAACGTGCAAGTGAATGCCACTGGTCTGTTCTCAGCGCCAAATACCTGTCTAGATAAGCCACTTCACTGGTTAGTAGGTTAACAGACGACTAGCTGGGCGCACGTTGACGCATACTTGTGGATACAGAATTGATTGACTGATACGTGGGGTTTCCCTTAACCACCGTATGATTATGAGAGGCGCCGTAGTGCAGGGCTCCGGAAATACCAACCACATTAGGGTTCTTTAAGTGCACCCTAATCCGAGTATTTCGCTCACAGCATTTTAGCCTTCATCGAAAATGCAGTTGCCGCAGCCGGCATTCGATCCCTCGACCTGCGGGTCAGCAGCCGAGTAGTTTATCCACTAGACCACCGCGGCGGGGCTGTGGATACAAAAGGCTGACAATAATTCACTTGTTATCCTGTTTCGGTATTGGAAAAGAACGTTGGTTTTGCTGAGCTATGGATTCACCCAAATATTTGTGCTTCTCAACGTAACATGTATCACCCAGCGTTTCTAGGCTGGCTTAACTGTCGTGTATTCAAGCTTCTATAGACACATAGACACTAGCTCCAGATTCCTTCTACTGTGCCATTGGGAAACGCTATGACATGCAGCAGTGGTGGCGTACTCGGCAATTTCCCGGAAGTCCGTCAATCTGACACGTACCAGGTTCCCCAACACATGAATCACACGTTCCCTACCATCGCAGTCGACGTTCGAGTGCTGCGGCGTGACGAGCGAGCGCTACCGAGACTGGGACCAGAACCTCTACTTCAACTGCTCCAAGACGAACCCCAGCGTGGAGCGCTGTTCCGTGCCGTCGTCCTGCTGTAAGCCTCCGGACGGCGATGACATCGACACTCGTCTCAGGCGGCGCTTCTGCGGCAGCGGTGTCCTGGCCGGTACCGAGCAGCAGGCCTGGAGCAAGGTGCCGCAGACATCCCTCGTAGACGAGAACTATATATGGCAATCAAGGGCGCAGCCCGAAATTTTTTTCATGGGAGGTCAATATATACACAAGCAAAATTGAAAATATATTTGAGAAATTTGAATTCCCCAACGTCCCCCCCACTCCTTGGCTACGCCTATGATGGCAATGGGCAGACAAGGTGATGATCGTCTTGTAGACTTTTGTTGTCTTACTGTTACCTGGCATGGAACAATGGGTCATTTATGACCCTAGTAAAAATCAACTAAGACAATAGAGAGTTTTAGTACTGCGGAATGGTGCTACGTACGCATCACGCAAGCGCCTTGCGTTACGTGGCGTCGTTTGCCACTAATCGGCTTTTAGTACGCCGTAGTACCCGCGTACGTAACGAGCGTGAAGCGTGTTGCGCCATCTGGTAGATCAAAATAGAAACACGTGTTGTTGACAGCCAATGTGAGCCAATCCAAGTGTTACAGCCAGATTATGGCCATATTTTAAGCCACAGAGCCGGTCGGTGCTTGACTTCAATGCCGCCATTTTGCAAAACGAAGTCTCGCGCTGTCGCGAACTTGTTCGAGAGCGGCGCGATCACCTCATACGTACGCGCGCACGCATCTCATGCGTGCGTACGTAACGGCTACGTACGTAATGCGATACTTGCGCGTTGCGGTCTGCGCATGCGCACTACGCAGAACGTGGCGTCCTTAAGTACGCAACGCCGCCACGTACGCAGCGTACGCAGTACTAAAACTCTCTAATGTCTACACATTGTTTATTGCTACGAGGAATATCAGTGCCCTCCCCCCCCACACACACACACACCTGTGCGTACGCCCATATGAAAGACTACCTTAGCAGTCTTACTGTTCATCTTCGTCGACCCTGTAATCGCTTCTCTCTACGCCGTGAGAATGTGCATGCCATACTGTAATTGTCGGGGTTTTGCGTCACGAAACCACGATATAAACATGAAGAGCGCCGTTGTGGAGCTCTTCGGAATCAATGACCATCTGGCGTTTTTTTTAGCTTGTACATAAATATAAGTACACGGACATCTATAGCGTTTCACCTCGGTCGAACTTCGGCCGTGGCTGCTGGGTTCGATCTCGCGACCTTCAAATCGGGAGCGGAGAGTCGTAACCACTGCAGAGAACCGTAGCGAATGCTGCTGCTAGAAACTATCGAAAATGGTCTTGTAGACAGTTAGTTTAACGATGGACAATAAAGCGTTGATTTATTTATTGATTGATTGATTGATTGATTCGCAGATCTACACGCGCAACTGTGTAGACGCGTTCCAATCGTTCGTCGGTGCACACACCATTGTCGTGTTGGGTGTGGGCATCGGCATCTACACCGTCATCGCCGCACTGCACTACCTGGCGACCAGTGTTCACGACGAGATCCTCTCGCTGACGCACCTGTACGACCGCTACTACCAAAAGCTCAACCAGGGCTACCCCACATGGATGGCGCAGCGCGAAGTCGCCCAAGAAATGGGCTCTGCAGACAGACGCCTGGTCTTGAGGGGAGCGCGTCCGACGTGGATTTGGCGTTTCAACTTCAAGGGTTACTGACAGCAATTTCAGAAGCCGACTCTACTCTGCCATGCATACCTATGTACGACACTGTGCAAGTGTGAAGATCAGGAAATGCTAAGATTATTTTTGTGTGTGTGTGTTCAAGAACATTTTCGCTTGGCACGTCCACTAACAATTGCAGTGTGACGTCAGTGTCTATTTTGGTGACCTAACGCACCATGCTAAGGTTTGTTGCAATGACGTGAGACACTGAGACGTACAACATGGCCGCTTGCGCGTTACCGAAAACATTCGAAACGGCTGCTCGCACGTCAGCAATAGAGCCTGGTATACAATTGTCGTGACGTCAGTGTTTGTACTGAAACTAGTTTAAAAAACGTATTCAATGTTGATGTGTGTAGGTTTACCAGTGCAGTTTCTAGGCTCCAGAGGACTTGGACTTTCATTTAAAGCGAAAAAGAAACAAAAATCTCCCGTAAGTGATTCTTTAAATATAATCATAGACCAGTTAGGCCTTAATTAGGTCAAATATTGAAGTCCTCTACCAGGGTACTAGCCAAGTCACAGTTTTTTTTTTTCGTCCATCCCAGTCACCCAATCCGCCTTCAGAATGGTGTACGGCGATTGTGTTCCCTGCCCCTAACGGGAAAGTGGCGAAACGCCCTTTATCTCGGAAGCTCTCGCTCTGGCGATACGAGTTGACCTAACCTCTACCCATAATATTGGTATCTGAAGTTCTACGTCTTGAAATCAGTATATGATTATGAGAGATGCCATGGTGGAGGGCCCCGGAAACTTTCGACCATCTGGAGTTCTTTCACGTGCTCTGACATCGCATAGTACACGTGACCATAGAGTTTCCTACAATACCTACCAGAGAAAATCTGGCGCTAGTGTCTATGGGAGCTGCAACGCACGGCGCTTCAGCGAGCATGCGAATGATATGTAGCACACACATTTGTCTAATATTTGTACTTCTGGCTTGATTTTGGCTCCGTGTGTGTTCGTGTGGCTTGGAGCTGTTTTCTTACGAAAGAAGTAATAGCAAATGTTCAGCGGTTGCGCTTCACCATTTTATTTATTTTTAGACTTACTTTCCAGATTGGCTCACGAAGTTCAAAAGGGTTCAATCTTTCTTTCAAACCAAAACCGAAACACAGCAATAAATGAAGCCGCAAGTACGATTCACCACCCGCAAGTACGAAGACTAGGCAAATGTGCGTACTACCCATCATTCCCATGGTCGCTGAACGATCGCAGCGCCAGAGTGCCCTCTAGTTAATTTTGAGAAACTCTATGCACGGGACTTTAGCGTCTCGCCTCCGAACAAATGTGACCACCGGGGCGAGGATCAAACTCAGCCTCTACCCGAACCCAATTTGAAAACGGCATAAGGCAGCATAGGGGGAAAAGGTGCATCACCGGTGACATATAAAGTTGTATACGACTACGAGTAATGAATTTTGATCACTACTGGCGTGCATTCTTAGGAGTAAGCTGTATCGCAGGATTACAAAGGCAAGGTCTTGCTATAAAATGCTTTAGTTGACCAAAGAATTCGTCGCACTTCAGGAAAGACCCTACTATATATGTGCTGGAAAGAAAGAAAAATTTTATAAATAAATTATTGTTGGTATTTCATTTCCCAAAACCACGACATAATTACGATGGACACCGAGAGACACGCTCCGGAAATTTCGACGCCCTGGCGTTCATAACCGTGCACCTGAACACAAGCTCGCGGACAATTAGCATCGAAATGTGGCCACTATGGCAGAGACTCGTTCTCGTGGCATGCGTGTCAGCATTCAAGCACCATGCATAGCCATTAGAACACCGAGGTGGGTAAAAGAAAAATTATAGACGCTGCATTTAGGGGTGACGTCACGAATGTCTCAATAGAGAGTAATGGCTCATTGGCTCAGAGAACCAGCGGGCCCAGCGAGAAGCGGAGACACAAACTACGCTTGCACCGCACGCTGAGCAAGCCAGCGATTTTATGGAGCGAGCTACTCGTCCACTCATTTCGTCTCCTTAGCGCAGCGGACCAGCCTTCGAGCTTTCTCTGGGGCTTTGTTCCAATACTAACCGTAGACGGCTAAATAGACAGCTAAATGGACGGCGGCCATCTGAAGTCCCATTCCAATTCTCACGTAGCCGGCAAAATAGACAGCTCCGAGAAGACCACATCGTAGACAAATGCGATGCAGGCTACTTTGCTGTCTAAACAAGATGGCGGCTCAGCGAATCGCTCAGATAGATCGGATCTCGCCGAAACGGTCGTCTGCACACAAGCTGACGGTTTCCCAGGCGTTCAATGTGAGTAACGTTTATTTGTTTTTGATTTCAACACGAAACAAGCCAGAAATTACAACTGTTACGTTTGTTTATTTTAGCTTCTTCTCGACGCGAGGCGGCACATCGTCGCGTAAAAGCCGTCTAGAAGTGTTCCAATTCTCAGACAGCATGGGCTTGGTGCTTTCTTCTAAGATATCTGCGTAAACTTTCTACGTGCTGTCTAACAATTGGAACGCAGCCTGGGCAAAACCTCTGCGCGGTAGATAGTAGTTTAAACCATGCTCAACAGGTGGCGCAACACTTCGCACCACTGTCACTCCGCTAAAACAAGCGGAGCATTCGCTCGGCTCTTATTTTTCCATATGTCTTGCGCTCCGCTGGCCCCTCCACTCCATGCACAGCTGTCCCGCTCAGTCATTCGGCTTTTGCTCTTTTTGTTCCTCTCTCGATCATGCTGCAGGTTCTCTTGCAACACCCCGCAGCACCTTCGGCCAGTTTCGCCGCAGCCATTGCCGCAGCAACGACACCCGGGATGGCCAGCGTACGGCCGATGAGCCGGGGTCGCTGGCATCAACTCGTTGAGAAAGCCTGCGCCCTGAATGTACGCTTCCCAAGAACGCGAGATGCTTTATGGCCCTCATCACTGAATAATAAAAGCGTGTGCGCAATACTTGATAAACCTTAACAATGCGAACGTACCAACAGCATGAACGTTTTTAGGAGCGAAACTCCTTAAAGGGGTGGTGCCACAAAAATTCAAGGCTATGCCAAGCTTGTTGTGGATTTTTTCTGTATACAAGGACTCTCTACACGAGGGGTCGGACCCTACAAACACGTACAATATATTTTAATTCACTTCTAAAAGTGTAGCTAAATGCTCACTCTCGCGATCTAGGCCCATCGCTTGCGCAGCAGTACTGACGTTTCAGAATAGTGTGGCAGCTTGGGCTAGTTCATGTCTTTCGTGTCACGAGTGCTTGGGAAAGACACGAGTGCTTGGGTAGCGCTCGTGTCTTTCGTGTCCTTCTTGTCTCGGTGCCGTCGTTTTGTTCTCGCGCTATAACTATCGTCATTTCAGAATAGGAGAAGCAACGGCAGTTGTTGTGACGTCACACCAGGTGTGTGTAGTGACGTCAGTGACCTCCGCCATCTCCGAAACGAGTGCACCCAACGTACCAGCAATGCATCGGTTGCTGTATTACTCGCAGAGTTTCGATCGCTCCTTGGCTAAGTGCTACGCATCGAAACCTGCAAAGGCGTTCTGTTTTGCTGGGGCTTGTGTGGCACCTGTGTGTGAGAGCAGACGAAATTCAGCACGATGCGCGTCACAGCCTTGAGTGATCACGTGGCCAAGCCACCTATGTATCGACGTCACTGTCCAACTCGGCGCCGCGAAACCGAAACCGAAAATGGCCCACATAAGAAGAGCATTATTGAAATACTTAGCGGAAATACACGACGAATTTTGGTGTGCGGATCATGCTTCTTGGAGCTGAAGGAAACGCTTACAGAAAAGAACACGCATGCCACAAATTTGGTGGCACCACCCCTTTAAGCCCGCACTCCAGTGTTGCCGTCGAAGCTCCCTGCGCCGGGCAAGACTGCCGAGCAACACAACAGGTGCGCACTGCCAGCGCAGTGGGAGCGCATACCCTGCTGTAGATGGCAGCCGCTGGGCTTTTTGCACGTGCACATAAAGCCAGATCAAATGGCTTTAACGCTCACACCGCGCATTCACTCGCTCAGTTCCCGCCGCCGAGCGTAGCAAACGCTCTCCCCACCCGCTCCCTATGACTCTAGCGCCTTCATAAAAGCCAGCAGCGGGAGCAGGTGCATAGTCGTATGCGTCCCATTTCGAAGAAGCTTTTCGAAACGAGCTACAACAACAAGAACACCATCTAATTAAGCACTCTGTACCAAGGCCGTACCCAGGAATCTTTTTAGAGGCGAAGCTCTGTTCGTGCGTCCATCCGTATGGACGGATGGACGCACGAACAGACAGAGAGACAGATGAATGGACGGACTCACGGACGGCCGCATGGATAGACGGACGGATGCATGTATGGACGCACGGATGGACGCATGGATGGTCGCGCGGATATATCGCGCGGACGGATGGAAGCAAGAACTAACGGAGGGACGGAAGCACGGACGGGCTGACCGACGCTTCGCCTCACTCATCGTCATTCACTCCATCAATATGCTGTGATTTTTCCTGAATGTGTTCATGAGTAGAGCTTTGGCAACTGATAGTCAATGCGAAGGCGTGTAAATACGTTAGCATCTCACGTAAAGTTAACAGGCATGAAAAAAATTTCGGGAGATGTCAGAGCTGCCCACAACTCCCCCCTAGTTACGGCCCTGCTACCTTTAAATCGTTAACCAGAGAAGCTGAAGCGTATTTATTCCGACGGTGCGCTAAGGGTTCTCTTAATCATTTTGGATACGTCTATCCATAAATCTTATTTGTTGTTTGTGCCCTCGTGTTCTCCTTTTCGTTTTTACTATACCAGTGCTCAATGGTGGTGTTTGACCAATATTTGTGGCACAAACGTTTTTGTGCGCGTAGAAGACTGCGGCATATTTAGTAGATTGTTCCCCCTCAAGTGGGTACCCCACAAACAGGTTTCCGTCAATTTGCTGAATAGTAGGTTCCCATAGCAGCTCAATAAGGTTTTATAACGTTCCCTTCAAGCTGCTAATTGCAGCTTTTTTTGCATCCATCCTCGCAACTTTGCCCCAAGTAAATTCAACAACATGGCTTAATTAAGTCTCATCATTGGCTCATCATAGAGTCGACTATATGATGAGCCAAGATCTTTGCCCGATTCTTGTGGCATATGCGTGACGCTACGTGTGATACGGACGCCGCTCTTTCACCCGGTGCTTGCGTGGGGCATGCAGGTCTCCCGGTGATGTGCGTAGTTTTGAAGCGATTTTACTAACACAATTACGGTGTTCTCTCCAACACTGCCTATATACCGTCTGAGTGTCTCAGTACAGAAGCCCCAAGCTGCAGTACTGCCGGCGTAGTAACTGTGAGACCAAGCTGCTGAATTGAAACTTCAGTGGCTTTCTTTCTGGTCGTTTGGAAACATCAGCAGTTCAGCAAGAAGTGGTCGACCACTTCTACCTCATCGCAAAAGGAACACATAGTAAAGATCGCCTGAACGCTTTGGTGCATTAGGCTTTTTTTTTCTGCAGAGTGCTCTATTGGCAACATTTGGTCATTGGAAGGTTACACAAGACAGTGAAAGCAAGAATGATGACCCATCAATTAATAAGGCTTTATTTTAAATATATCTGTAACTGCTATCATCACTTAGAGTACAAATAATAATAATAATGAATCCAGCTTACAAGGTCCGCCCGACCCTTGGCGGATCGCTCTGAGCGGGTAGGTGCCAATCACCCAACAAGCATCATTATAATCGTCAATTATTAGTATCAGTTCGGATTCCATGGCGCATCCTGGTAATCGGGTACGTTGCGTATGTGGTGCTTCTGAAAACATACGTTGCGTATGTGGTGCTTCAGAAAATTCGCATGGCCCACTCCCGCGCAGCGGGTGTGGGCCAAGTTTCTTCGAGTCATCGACATCAAAAAGAGCTTTCATCAACCCCAGACCGGCTGGCCGCTGTTAGTGTCGGCAATAGTCAGGTCGGTATGAAGAAAAATCCTGACGCTAGGACGGGATGACCGAGTCACCACGAAGGAGATATCGACGACCACTGGTGACATAAAGAAAATCCCGACGCCCAAGCGTAACGAGACGACCCTCATCATTGACGTAAACCCGTTCCACAGGGTCCCCCTCGTCTCCTTCAACTTGCTCATCTTCGTGCTCAGCTTCATGGTCGTCTTCGTTAGCGTGACAGATAGCCTGTTTTGTTTTTGTTTTTTTACTCTATGACGTTGTTGTAACCCGTATGCTTAGGCGCGCACAGGGTCCTCCGTCAAGGGAAGGGGTGAGAGGATGTGGTGTAGTAGCGCCATCCATAAATGGCACGCGCTCTGAGTAAGCACCTTAGTGTGCGGATTAGTCGACAGGTGTCGCTGTGCAACGGCACACGTGTCGTTGCACAGTGAAGGAAACGGAGACTGACATGTGGAGAATGGGCATGATTAAGAAGCCCGCACTAGAGATCTATCAAACTTTTAAGCAGGAAATTGCCAAGGAAAGGATCTATGATAATACTCGGGGTAGTTCTATACTGTTTGAGGCCAGGACGGGAGTATTACGAAGCAAGACATACCGGGCCAAATGCGAAGGGGTAGACACGGTATGCAGTGCGTGTGGAGAGGAAGAAGAAACTGCCGAACACTTGATAATGTTCTGTAAAGGGCTTCAACCTATACTTCAGGATGATGGTGCAGAGTTTTTCAAAGCACTGGGGTTTAGGGACCGGGAGGGCAAAATAAACTCTAAGCGGGTAGACTTAACTAGAAGGAGGTTATCTGATTGGTGGCTAAAGTCAAGGCACGAGTGAAAATTAAACTCTTCACTGCAAAGTACGAATCCTCAAATTCACTTTTTAAGGAAAAAAATATAGTTTTTGGTTCATTAGGTATTACGGCTTGGTGGCGCTAGGCACCGCCCTATCTAAAGGGTACAGCCATATCCATCCATCCTACCGTGTCCGCACTAGAGATCTATTGAACTTTTAAGCAGGAAATTGCCAAGGAAAGGATCTATGGTAATACTAGGGGTAGTTCTCTACTGTTTGAGGCCAGGATGGTAGTATTGCGAACCAAGTCATATCGGGCCAAATACGAAGGTGTAGACACAAGGAGGTATAAAAAAAACGCTGGAGTGGAAATGACTGCCCAGGAGTGAAGCCGTTCCACTGGCAAGATGGCGGCTGTAGTGGCCATCTTACTAGGGGCATAATAAATTATCACCGTTCAGCGAATAAAAACGAAGCGTTTCCCTCTCACGCCCAACAAGTATAATGTGGCCACTCTTTCTGGTCACTTAGTGCTCCAAGTGCGTCTTACAGTTACTAGTTTTCCTTAGTGAGCCTCTAATTGGAGGCAAAGTTATTTGAAGATTCCGTCATCTATACTCGTTTCTGTGTGTTATTTCGTCGAGAACAACTACCTTTTAACATAAAACTAACGTTGCATTTACATAACATATCAAAGCCACTTGATCTTTAAGTAGGCACCATCATCATCACCATCATCATCCTCCTTGGGTAGACACGGTAAGCAGTGCATGCAGAGAGGAGGAGGAAACTGCCGAACACTTGATAATGTTCTGTAAAGGGCTTCACCCTATAGCTCAGGGTGATGACGCAGAATTTTTCAAAACATTGGGGTTTAGGGACAGGGAGGGCGAAATAGGCTTTAAGCTGGTAGAATTAACTAGAAGGAGGTTATGTGATTGGTGGCTAAAGTCAAGGCAAAAGTGAAAATTAAACCCTTCACTGCAAAGTACCAGTCCTATACTTCACTATTTAAAGGGAAAAAAAGATAATCTAGGTGGTGGTTCACTAAGTATTACAGCTAGGTGGCGTCATCATCATGGTCATCATCATGGTTAGTGCGATGATGCCGGCTGTGACGCCTGGCGGGAGGCCTGGGTGGTGGCTCACGCGAGATGAGCGGTCTCTCTCTCTGTCTGTCTGTGTGTGTGTGTGTGTGTGTGTGTGTGTGTGTGTGTGTGTGTGTGTGTGTGTTTGGGGGGGGAGTGGCGGTTGGCTTGAACGGTTGGCTCCTGCTTGCCGCGGGTCCTCACCTGTATATTAAATCTATGGTACTTCCTTGTATTTGTTATCTTAGTGAGTGTATGGTAATATTGTGTAAGGTTGTTTTAGCGTGTTCATCACAAATGGTTTGTATTATTCGGCTGATGATATCGTCGCTCTAAAAGCAGTTAAATAAATGCGTTGTTTTGGTTCGGTTCCATGGTGTCTACTGTGTCCGTTGACTCCAGGAGCGTGGAACTCTCCATTTCAAGACCCCACAACTGGCATTGATAGAAATTAAGGAGGCGTTTACCAATTAGAGTTATTGCATCGCACGTCGGACACACCCGTGTGTTCTGTGAGCCAAGCAGAAGATGAAGAAGAGGGTGAAGAGAGTTTGTGCCGGTTCGTGATATCATGCCGTCTTCCCGCTTCACGATTCCGGATTTGTCGACGACGGCGATGGTCTTGGGCTTTTGCTTTGCGGTGAAGGTCTTACACCGGACGCTACTCATGGTGACAGAACAGATTGAATTACGTTTGGTTAACGGGCCGAGGTGTGGAAAATAGTGATATCAGCAAGGTAAACAGAGTTCACACTCGGCGACAACATTTGTTGACAGCACTGTGGAAGCAACAGACCGTGAATGCATGCCTGCTACCGCACCAAAGTATTATCGCAAACGTCCAAAAAAAACATACTTGTATTGTAAACAGTGAGGTTTACACTCAATAATCGAATTGTGTCTCTCCACATATTTCTCTAAACGCTTCAGCAATGGAAGCAAGCGAAACCGAAAATGGGCGGAAGCTGTCTTACTACTTGGAGAGCAACACGAACTGGCGGAAACCACCTCCGTAGCCTTGGCAGCACTGTTAAGAGACTTTACGGCACAACACAAATCGCTGTGAAGGAGCATCATAGAAAAACGCCCGCGCATTATCTGTAGCCCCACTTGGCCACTGAAATTTTCAAGATGTTGGTAGGGGTTATGCACGAGAAAATACGGCATGTTCTATAAGCTTTGGCAGCCTTTTTTGCTTTTTTTTAATGAGTGCTTTTCGATATAGCACCTGTTCCGACGTGGGAGCGGCCCGCAACTTGCTAAAGCACGTTTCGCAGGGGCCAATAAAGTTCATCCATCCATCCATCTATTCGCCGCGACACGTGCCCTTCTTTATGTTATAAATTTTAGGCCAAACAGATGTTCCAGTTAATCTACCTATATAAAACGCCAACGTATGCTCAGTAAAGATCAATTAGTTTTTTTTTAAAATTTACACTACCATGTTTCCGGTTACTTGAACGAGCCATTTGTAACCGGGGTTTTGCCAGGGGTTGCTGCACATGATGGCACAATTGTAATGGATAACAAAACTGATTTAATTACGGCTTAAACAGATTGCATGACTGCTTCTCTCACGAACACGTCACTCCTTCCAAACACCGCCTCCTCTTTCAAAACGCCGGACGACGGGTGGCTTCTCCTCTTCTACCTAGGTGGCGCTATATTTTTCAGTTAACGTTCACAAAGTCGACGATAGATGGCATTAGTCTCTCAACTAACAGTTTGCTATTAGACAGATGACAAACACGAGAAATAGTTTTTTTGTGCACGTGTGTGTGTGTGTGTGTGTGTGTGTGTGTGTGTGTGCGTGCGTGTGTGTGCGTGTGTGTGTGTGTGTGTGTGTGTGTGTGTGTGTGTGTGTGTGTGTGTGTGTGTGTTGTGTGTGTTGTGTGTGTGTGTGTGTTGACGCAAATGCAGGTTTTGTTTGAATGGCAACATACCTTCAGGTAAAACTGCCTCACAAATAACCCGACAATTAATAAAGGACTGATGCCACAGAACACTGGTGCCTCCTAAGCCGTTGGAGGGCAATGTTATCTCGACGTGGTACGAGCTGGTGGCGCCTAGTTCGACGCTACGAGAGAGCTTAAGAATAGAAATCTCTCTTTTTTACCGGAGAACAAAACAACGCAACAGATGGACAATGCGCGCCTCAAGGTATATAATGTAAAAAGTAATGAAACTTCAGCCTCCAAGACTAAAACACCACGTTAACGCTACTTTCAAGCGTCGTCACTAGGCAGCAGGAGCTGTGAAGATTGAGGGTGAACTTCAACTGAGTTTCGTTCGCGGCTACGGCAAAATAACAAAAAAACGCAGCAGATTCATACACACGCTACATAAAGTGATATATGTGTTACATGTAACGCATGTTCACTTGCGTGCATTAGACAGCCGAACGATAGCTCTCGAATCTCTTATATCACCCGTTAATCGCAAAGGCTTTGATACAGCAGGTGCTTCAAGCAGGCCCAATGTAACAAAATATATTTATTTCTTACATAACTTCAGGACTGCTTCACTTTTACTGCTCAGTAGAAATATTTTTGGGGGTGAACTACCGACGGGTTACAAGCGAGAGTGAACCGAATCTCGAAAGCAATGCTTTAGCTAACTGCGTTCAACTGTTATTCAGCAAAACCGCTTACAAAAAAAAACAGCATTAGAAACAAACAAAAGTAACTAAAATGCTCGAAAGTTCAATATATAAGTACAAGTTACAAGTTAAGTTTGAAGCAAAAATGAAATTCCAACTTGCGTCATAGCCGCCATGTTTCAAATACGCTCCGTGTCGCTAAGTTAAGATCGAAAACAACTTTCTCTCTTGGCCACGCTGAGACGCGGTGGTAGCGCCAGAAGTTTTGTAGCGGTCACATTACGCAGCTTCACGGCAGCAGAAGCAGACGACAAAAAGCGACGGCAGGTGTGCGCGCGTGCGAGCGCTCCTCACCGTTCCTCGGTGGTGTGTTTTGAATTGGAAGCGGAGTGGTACGCGCCGTCTACCTTTGCGGCGGTCAAGTCACGTTCGTACCCATCCGCAGGTGTGACGCAGGTATTTCCTGCTTCTTCTTAGCCTACGGGACGGCATCCACGTCGTGTCGTACTGGACGATCGGCGGCTTTCGGCATGGTGTTGTCATGCGACCCTGTCGCCGGCGCGCGTTGACGACATCGAGGCGAGGAACAGCGGCGGTCGGTGAGCCGAGGTTGTGCTTAGGCCTAGCCTGAAGGAGTCCGCCGCCGTGTCGGGTCGCCTTACATCTCGGGAGTGTTTTGAGAGTGTCACGACCTCCTAATCGGCGTTTGTGCTTCTGGAGCCTTCGTACGTGTTACGTTAAGAAGTGTCAGTGAGTCCGAGCAGCGCCAAAGGCTGTCGGGGGTTTCTGTGAGTCGGGGAGTGTGTTTTTTGTTCTGACCGCGATCTCGGGCGAGCGGTCTCAATTGGTAGCGGCGGCCGTTGTGCGGGGAGGAGAGGAAATTGGCTGCGATGCCTCCGCTAGCGCGGGACCAGCAGTCGGCGAGCTTGTTAACGCCGGAGATGAAGGCGACGCTGGCCGCCAACAGCGGTGGCTCGGCCGCTGGCGTCGACGGCTGTGTGTGTTCGGTCAAGTGTGTGCTCGTCGGGGACGGAGCCGTCGGCAAGACGAGCCTCGTCGTCAGCTACACCACCAACGGCTACCCAACGGAGTACGTGCCCACGGCGTTCGACAACTACTCCGGTGAGTTTTTGACGGATCTCTCTTTTTTTTTTTTCAATGCTAGCTTTCGGAGGAAGGAAGACCGCGTAATGCGAGGACGTTTATTTTTTTGTGTGTATGTGTGTCTGTGTTTGTGTGCGTGTGTGAACCGTTCCTTATATACATTAAATAAAAAGGACCACTTGATGTACAGCATCGCCTTATCCATCATCTACTTCCTCAAGCCAAATACTTCTTTGTGTTTCTTAGCTGTCTGTGTATGTATGTATGTAGGTATGTATGTACGTACGTACGTGTGTGTATGTGTGTATGTATGTATGTATGTATGTATGTATGTATGTATGTATGTATGTATGTATGTATGTGCATGTATGTATGTATGTATGTACGTACGTATGTATGTATGTATGTATGTATGTATGTATGTATGTGCATGTATGTATGTATGCATGTATGTATGCATGTATGTATGTATGTATGTATGTATGTGCATGTATGTATGTATGTATGTACGTACGTATGTATGTATGTATGTATGTATGTATGTGCATGTATGTATGTATGTATGTCTACTCACTCCCGGAAGAATATTATCTTCGCATACCTTGTCCATCGATATCAATATAATACGACAATTTCTGTTACCGTGGAGATTTCAACTGGTGCGAACAAGAGGTCGCACCGTTTGGACGTTATAGGAATGACCTCCTGTGTTCGTTTGTTCGTTCGTTTGTTAGGTTTCTCTTGCGCACATTGTTTGGGCATCACATCCCAGGTGACAGCCTTTTTTGGGTGTCGGATCGGCGTAGAACGTATGCTGCTTAAGTTAAAGTCAATTTAACCCCCCCCCCCTCCTCAAAAAAGTTTAAAAAACAAAACAAAAAAGAAACTTTCGAGCCTACCCTCTATGCGAGGTTACCTTATCTAAATGTGTCCGTCAACCTTGACGTACGACGTTAGTATGAAAAATGTCAACAACCTCCACGAAGTGTAGAGCGGACGTTTTAACGAACGTCTGTTCACTAACTAGTTACGACAGAACACGTTCGCGTTTGGAGTTGACGTGACTCTACGCTGATCTTTTACGGTATATTTCATCCGGCAGTTTTAATAACGTGCTGCCGTTCGTTTTGTGTAAACTTTACCTACGCGTCCGTATTCAAACGTTTCGCTGTCGTGGGCGCATTACACGTCTACGCAAGTGCTTTTCGAATCGCCTGCATTCTGCTACGGATAAGATCTGTCGGCGCAACGGTGTCTCCTTGGTGATTTCAGGATCTCCTCCGCCCGCGGAGTGGATCGACGGTGATGCGGTTTATAGGCTGTCAAGGAACACCTGTTACTTTTGTGATGTCGTGTTTTATCAAGAGATCCCGTAGGTACGCGTTACAACGGGCTTAGTGTAGATAAAAAAAAAAAAACGTGTATCATGTAACATGCACAAAAGAAATGAAGCAGCTCTGAAATTCGTGAGACTGACAGTGAAAACCACTCATGGAAATATATACAAAAGCGGTAAGCTATTGTTGAACAGTGGTCAACAAAGAAAAAGTTACATCATATGTACACGTAAGAGTGCATATATTTCACCATTTCACCATTTCACTTACATCCTCCGAAGAAGGCTGGTCCACCAGCCGAAACTGTTAGGATTAAATAAATATTTTATGGTTTTGTTTCCTATACTGCACTATTCTCGAAGTTTATAACTCTTATTACGGTAGCCGGAAGAAACTCTGATCCTCTATTTCATATATATATATATATATATATATATATATATATATATATATATATATATATATATATATATATATATATATATATATATATATATATATATATGCGGAGCTACTGTTGGTATTGCAGTGATGACATCAAGTGTCAAACCAAGACGTGATATCTTGAAGGATGTCTTGTTTACTCCCACTGGCAAAGAGCTGTAAAAATTGTAGCGATGAGAATTGCGGAGCAAGCTTGCCCTAATTAGGGCTGGGTTTAAGTGATAATTTTTAGTAGACCGATCATCGATGATGCTCGGGGGAACTGACTAGTGCGCGTAGTAAACAAAAAATTCGAACTCTGAATTGGGATATTTATACATCCGACAAGATGTCTTTCATATAGAGATATGATGCTTTTAAGGCTAAGTTTCTTGTTACGCTCTCGTTTCTTGTTGCACTGTCAGTTAGGCTGGAAAACGTATCGGTGCACACACATTCGAGCATTTCTTGAGTCGATTACGACTGAACAACAAATACAAGCTCTGCGCACAAACGTGGTTCGGCGGGGCTTGAACGCCTGCTTAAGAAAGCCTTATCATCTTGTTTTCGTTCGAGGCTCATGTACTTCGTCTCGCCTAAACTCAACTCTAGGCACGTTTTAAAATAAAAGTTCTTCGCTCCGGACTGGTATTCAGAAGTTTCGACCGAATGATGACCTGAGATATTCGACAATATTTGACATGGCGCTCAAGTTTTTCGTTTAGCACCAGCGACAGACTATTGCGTCGATGTGTTCGAAACTGACTCTCCTATTCCGTCTACCTGGCAGGCGTTGAAGCAGGCACTGTATTCGATGCGAACGGGGTCCACACCGTCACAAAGCTCGGGACGGCTTAAAGCTCTCCCATAGTAGAGTACTCTGCGCTCTAAATCGTTACCCCCTTTTTCTAACCCCCCCCCCCCCTGATGCTCTAAACATGTAGGCCAGCGGGACGGCTTTCAGCGCTCCCATAGTAGAGTACCGAGTGCTCTAAATCGTTAACCACTCTTTCTAAACACACATTGCCTGCAGGAGGGACGGTTTTATGCTCTCCCATAGTTGAGTGCCAAGTACTCAGAATCGTTAACCACTTTTTTCTAAACTCATACCAAGGCGACCCAGCAGGACAGCTTAATGCTCTCCCATACTCGAGTACATCGTACTCTTGAATAGTCGAAGCTTACACAACTCTTAGTTTCGTACGCTTGTTGAAACTGGGACAGCTTATTGCTCTTCCGTAGTAGAGTATACATCGTGCTCTAAATCGTTCATACCGTATAATAGGCGACTCCAAAACAGCCATATAAACTCAGACTGATATTATCAAGTTTCGATGACGGGAGAGAGGGGGGGGGGGTTAGAGATCATTACGTCCACTGGCAAGAATATTTTAATGATATCCGGGGTTTCGCGTCCCAAAACTTACGATATGATTACGATTCACGAAGTAGGGGCGGGGGGCTCCGGATATTTGAACCTTCTGGTGATCTTTTAAACGAGCAATGACATCGCACAATTTACATGCGCCTTTAGCGCCTCGATATTTATCGGTGTATGAGGGCCGCCCCGGCCAGAATCGAAACCGCGACCTTCGTTCGGGTGAGCAGCCGAGCGCTGTAACCGATACACCACCGCGGCGGACTGAGAAGAGAAGAAATACGATGGTTTTCGCTTTCCTACTCGTAATCGAGTGCATAAGCGGCACCACTTGTGAGCATCGCTTTTTCAGGGGCGAAGCTCCTTAGGGCGTGGGCTGTGCGTCCCCTGTAGCCTGTATGTAGCCACCTCTAGTTTAGTTCTTGCAGTGTTCACTGGATGGCGGTACCGTCCCCTGTATGTAACCACCTCTAGTTTAGTTCTTGCAGTGTTCACTAGATGGCGGTACCGTCTCCTGTATGTAGCCACCACTCGTTTAGTTCTTGTAGTGTTTACTAGATGGTGGTACTTGTAGCTGATGATGAAAAGATGCAAGATGTTATAAACTAGAAAGCGGTACTTGTAGTTGATGAAAGACGCGAGATCTTATAAAATAGGAATGATGTCACATATGGCGCGTGTCATTGCTTGAAGGCAATCGTTCGATTTAGTGCGGCGACGTACGCTAGGGGGAGCGATGTAATAAAATCGAGTGGGAAAAATGTACAGAGGATTCATGTTTTACCAGGTTTACCTCCGGAGCTTCGCCCACTCATCATCATTCACTTCGTGGATATGGCGGATTTTTTTTTTTTGTATATCACCGGTGTCCTAGCCTTGGTCCATGCTCGTTGAGTCGCCAGGGTGGAAGCGGCCGATCTCCGAGCACTATAAACCTACAACTATAAGCCTACAACCTAAGAAAAAAAAAACAGCTCCTCGCGCAAAAGTACAGCCCTCCCGTCAATCACCCATGTAAGGGTGTCATGCAAGCTCGTTTCTTTTCGAACCGAAGCAATTTGTCTGTGTTTTCGTAACTACTACGCGTACAGAAAACTAAAGGCTCGTTGTGTAGGATAGTCGAAAGCCTGAAATATGGCTAACTTTTGAAAAAAAACTCGTCTAAGTAAGCCAGGCGATCGAAATTTAAAATTTGAAAACCAGCGACTCAAGCATGTCTCGGCAGGACAAACTGAACCACCAGAAGAAGTGCGAGTGATGTTACAGTTCTAAAAATGCGCTGTGTTCAGGTTCTATCATCCCTCTCGGGACGGCTTTAAGCTCTCCCATAGTAGAGTACCCTGTGCTCTAAATCGTTACCCCCTTTTTCTAACCCCCCCCCCCCCAATTAGCGTAGCACTTTGCGCACTATGCAACCACTGTCGGTGCGGGGACGGGACGGCTTCCAGCTCTCCAGTAGTAGAGTACCTCGTACTCTGAATTGTTATCCAATTTTTCTAAGCAGCACGGCTGTTTTTCTTTTAGGGGTGAAGCTCCTTATGGCGTGGCTTGGGCGTCCCTCGTAGTACGTAACCACCAGTGGCACATACCCGAAATAGGTATAACGTTTGACCTCCAAGGAGGTGCCGGTGAGAGATTTCTTCTGTGCGTTGTTTAACAATAAAAATAGTGCTCAATGTACATGCCAGTGGCTGCTAATGGGGAATGAGAGACAGGAGCATTCGGCTTTTAGTCAACGCGCACGCTGGGATCCCCATTAGCAGCCATTGGCATGTACATTGAGCACTATCGGATAAGAAAGGGTTGCTACATTATACTCGCTGGGTGTAACCTCCTTAGTTTTAGAAAGGTTTAGCGAGCGTTGGGCCTCAGTGCCATGAATACAGTGAACTAGTATTTACCATGAATAAATTCGAGGTGGTTAAAGGGGGGAAGCAGATACGAAGCGCAAGCCGTAAGAAATTAAAAGCTGAATCCTCCTGTCTCTCATTTCACATTAGCAGCCACTGGAATGTACATTGAGCACTATCTGACATTGAAAGGGTTGCTACGTTATACTCGCTGGGCGTAACCTCCTTGGTTTTAGAAAGGTTTAGCGAGCATTGGGCCGCAGTGCCATGAATACAGTGAACTAGTATATACCATGAACTCAAGGTGGTTGAAGGTGGGAAGTAGACCCGAAGCGCAAGCCGTAAGAAAGTGTGCGTGTGCCACCTCTCGCTTAGTCCTTGGAATGTCCACTGAATGGCGGTGGTTCTATATGGGGAATATATGATAAAAAAGATGCGAGATGGTGGGACTTGGGAGTGTTGAATAGATGGACGAACGGACACACAGACATATGCATGGATGGACGCATGAACGGACGCAAGGGCGGTTGCATGAACGAACGCAGGGACGGGCGCACGAACAGACGCATGGACGGTCACACAGACGGACGCATGGACGGACGAATGCTTCGCCCCACTCTCCATCATTCACTCCGTCGATATGCTGCCATTTTTTTTGCCTTATTTTGAACGCAGTTGTCCTCTTGGCTCACGCCGTAATTTTTGTCAACAGGGCCTCATGTAGTGTGAGACCCACGGGATGGCTTTATGCACTTCCATAGTAGAGTTCCAAGTTCTAAAAATACTTAATCTTTTTTTTCTAAACACGATTCCGTTACGACGTGGTCTGTCTGTGGACTGGGATGGCTTTTGCTCTCCCTCAGTGGAGTACCAAGTACACTCAAACATCCATATAACGAATCCGAATATAAGGAAATATCGGTTATAACAAAGTAAATGATAGTCTCGCATTAGATTTAGTGTTAAGAATAAACCTCTATAACGAATTTTCGCATATAACGAACTTATTTTTATGTAATATGCAAGTTTGTTATAATGAGGTTCGAGTGTACTCTAAATCCTTAAACATTTTTTTCCTAATCACAAGTAAGTTCTCTCTGGGTGCCAACTCGGATAGCGTTGTGCGGAGTTTTTTTTGGTAGTTATTTCGTTGTAATCGACTACTCTTCCTTGACGCCCGACTACTCACGCCATGATCGGGGGTGCGAATCTCGGCCGCCTTTTCATGGTGGGTAAATGCGAGGCGTGGTCTCAGTAAAACCCATTAAAGGCTTTCTGACCGCGGCCCGCAGCATCTCCAGTGTTAAAAATGAGCAGTTTCAAATGCAGAAATACTCGAGTACAGATGCACGTTGAAGAACCACTTGGTGGTCGAAATTTCCGGAGCCCTCGCGCTACGATGTCTCTCGTATTCATATCGTGGTTCTAGGACGTGAAACCAGGACAATTATGTCATTAGCATCGCTTCTGTCTTGAACACGCATGGGCGGATGCACACCAATTTAATCAGCGAACACGGCATTCAATGCCACCAGCATAGCCATCCGTGCGTACGTGCCAGATGCTTCACGCCTGGCTGCTTAGGAGTTTGTCGAAACCGGCATCGACGCAGCGGCAGCCGTGGAGCTTGTTTCAACGACGCTGCAGGCCTCTCCGCGTTACAAAAGGTATATAAAAAAAAATCTCGACAGCTGCTCTTGCTACAAATTGGTGGCAGCTGCTTGCTCGCTTTTGCTAAGCAGTATGCGAAGCAGGTTGATAGTTCAGCCGAGGCCTCCTTCTTCTTGGCTGTGCGGCTTGACCTTTTTGGAATGAGTTTACACTGACACAACAAGCTCCGAATGCATCTCGTTGTGAAGCGTGCGGTTCCTTACCGACTCCAAAAATAATATCTGGGGTTTAACGTCCCGAAACCAGGATTTGATTATGATAGACGCCGTAGTGGAGGTCTCCGGGAATTTTGACCATCTGATGTTTCTTTAACGAGTTCTGACAATGCACACACAGTACGGGGGACCTCAACCATGTCGCCTCGCTCGAAATGCGACCGCCACGGCCGGGATCGAACGCTCGTCCTTCAAGTCAGCAGCCGAGCAGCTTATAGGGCCTTACACGCGCTTCCCGCACAGCTGCAACGCGCGTACCGGGATTCTACCCCACGTGGTAGCGGTTAGAAGATGAGAAAATGCACCTGATTTCTGCAACCCGGTCGGGAGCACGGCGCAGTGCCTGCGCACGTAAGCGGGGGACAAATAAGCCAGTTGGCGACGCTCTTTCACCCTCGACTTGGATGCGGCAGGGGTCCCGGCATGTGCGTTGCGGCTGTGCGGGAAGTGCGTGGAACAGCAGGACCTTACACGCGCTGCCCGCACAGCCGCAACGCACGTGCCGGGACCCCAGCCGCACCCAAGTGGAGGGTGAAAGAGCGTCGCCCACTGGCTTATTTGTCCCCCGCTTGCGTGCGGTAGGGATCCTGGCACGTGGGTTGCGGCTGGGCGGGTACTTAGACGCTGTTCAACCCAGGTGGACCTCCATGCGGACTCCATCCCACACATACTGGCACACTGCCCCTGAGACGATACGCCACAACGCCTATCACTCCGCTCTAGCAATGCTTACGCGACAGGCCTGAGATGCGAAGCTCGGCGAAACAGCCTCCCGGGGGCAATTCTTCATCATATTACTTGAGGATCTTAGGGGAGGTCAGTAAAGGCTCACTCAAGAGCTCAGACCCAGACTTGGGTTTCGAAAACCATAGTTTTCTTTTTCTCTCTCTCTCTCTCTCCAATATCAAACGAAATTTGAATCATAGCCCTCTGCGTGGTAGCCGAGTGTGAGGTAAAATATGCAGCGCTGCAAAATTCACAAAGGTGGCAGGTGAGAACGATACAGACGAAGCGCATCTAACAAATGATATTAGGAAAACGGAAGGACGAAAGGGAATGGGCAAACAGGGAGTTTACTATGATATTGTAACGGGGAGTATTTAATAAGTTAACGCCGGTTACTGACCGTTATAGTTTTTATTCGAGGAAGCTCAAACGCTGCTATCGTTCCGCCACCATGAGAATGCTGGGCAGTACATTGATTTGCATAATTTTAGTGCTGGCGGCTTCGAACGGCTTTGTCGTTTGTCTTGGATAAAAAAAAAACTGGATCGTTCTGAACTTCGTGAGCCCATTTCCATTGGAGAGCCTAGAAAGGTCTTGGTCGTGAGGTGGAACTGCTGTGCATTTGCTGAACTTCGTCTTGCGACAAACCTGCTCCAGGCCATACGGAGCCGAACGGAGCCGAAAAGGAGGAGTCTTAAGACAAATTTGTGTACTACCCATAATTCCCACGCTTGCCGAAGCACTACGCGTTGCGGCTCCCATAGACACTAGCGCCAGATTTCCCTCTAGTGTACGATTGGGAAACTATGCTTGGGCAAAGACGTAAATGTAGAGGGCATTGGTGGCCAACCCGCGCTCTGGCAGACATGAATGCTAACGATGGTAAAACAGTCCGTCTCGGTGGAACACTGCTCGGCTATACTGTCGTTTCTGACATACTGACATTTCAATGGAGGCATAATGGTAGAGGCCCACGTACTGTGCGATGGACCCGCCGCGGTGGTTTAAGTGGCTAAGGTGCTCGGCTGCTGACCCACAGGTCGCGGGATCGAATCCCGGCTGCGGCGGCTGCATTTCCGGTGGAGGCCATTATGCTGTAGGCCCACGTGCTCAGATTTGGGTAGAACCCTAGGTGGTCGATATTTCCGGAGCCCTCCACTGCGGCGTCTCTCATAATCATATGGTGGTTTTGGGACGTTAAACCCGACATATCAATCAATCAATCAATCAATCAATCAATCAATCAATCAATCAGTCAGTCAGTCAATCACGTACAGTGTGATGTCAGTGCACGTTAAAGAACACCGGATGGTCGAATACGGCGTTTCTGGTTTCGAAACGTATAACACCAGATGTTATCAACAATGGTAAAACACGTGCATTTTCGTCTCGAAAAGTTTACGTTAACAAACTGTCATTTGGTGATCCTAGATCAAAACGTGTGCGGCCATCAAAATTCGTATTTGTCTCCCTATAAATGTCACCTGGAGCGTGTGCGAGTGCAACGAACGGAAAGTTCACGCATGCGTGCCAAACTTCTCCCGACATGCATGCAGCGCGCTTGAACTATCGTTCTTTTATTGTATAGTCCCCGCTGTAAGCCAAAATAGCTATAGCTGTTGCCACTTAAATTCGGCTCACACTGAAAGGCAGAGCACTGATGAGCAAGATTATTCTCGATTGCTCAACTAACATGCACCTACAGAAGCACATTTCAGTATTCCACCACACAGCCACGACGGTGCTTGGAAGTCCTTCACACACACACAAAAAAAAGACATCATGCAGGCATCTTTGCGCGCAACGAATGACGTTTAAAAATGTAACGTAGCGTGGCAGAACTGTAAAATAGGGAGCAGTTGTCAGACAGCGTGCATTGCGTAACTAGTGAATGTTTTAAAGCTTCCAGCCCATTACGAACGATTCAACCATAATTAATTCTTCGTTGTCTTAAGCCTCAGCATCAGTGAAGTGCGCATGATTTCCTAATGGGTACCTCACTTCTCCGCAGAATGATTGCATAATCACATTGAGGATACTTCCATGCTTCGCAACCTTACGTCGACTTAGCGGGTACCTCGACGGATAGCGGCTACCTCGCTGGTGTACTTTTCAAGAAGAAAAAAAGAAGCATTTTATTTCATATTACATAAATAAATAACAAACACTTGTACCTGTAGGCAAAGGCTACTTGTGTAGGTCCGATTACACAGAATACCTAAAAAATCCTAGTACAGCCGGGAATGGGGGGGGGGGGGAAATACGGCGGTCACAACATTTGCAAAACACAAAACAATGTTGATTTCTCAGATAATTAGAAAGCATTAGCCAAAAAAATAACGTATAGCAGTACTCGCACCAAGGGAGTGTACGATGGGCTCTATAGACTACCTGAGACATATGGGAGCCGCCATCTTGAACAGTTAAGCCGATGTTTTCTTGTTTGTTTTTTTCGTATATCGGAACGTTAATTAATGAGGCCCTGAAACGCGGTACGCACCGACCCAACCTTTTACACGGGTGTTCGTCCACTGAAACCCTTCCGTAAAATAGTCTATATAGACGCCGCTTCGCCCCGCCACGGTGGTCTAGTGACTAAGGTACTCGGCTGCTGACCCACAGGTCGCGGGATTGAATCCCGGCTGCGGCTGTTGTAGGCCCGTGTGCTCAGATTTGGGTGCACGTTAAAGAACCCCAGGTGGTCGAAATTTCCGGAGCCCTCCACTACGGCGTCTCTCATAATCATATGGTGGTTTTGGGACGTTAAACTCCACAAATCAATCATTAGACGCCGCTCCCTCCTACTTGCGTTGTGACTGCGCCGCGTGTTACGCGCAGGAGTGGCTTCTCTTTTGTTTGTGTGTGTCTGTTTGCCAGATGGTATAAGGCCGTATTTTCATTCACCCTTCGTTAACGGCTGGATGTTACCCTCGTTACGAGGCGTATACCGCCGCTGATTGGATCGTTATACTGAGCGCGTTTCGGCGTGACGCAATCAGCTCCCCGCACCTTTCTTTTTTTCTTTTTTTCTTTATGGAAGCTCCTGCAGTACGTAGTCGTTTTCTGCTCTCTTGCTCTTTCTAGCAGCTGCGCTGAGCTTGTTGCGCCAATGTTTTTTGTTGTCCTGGTCTTTTCTTTTTCTTTCATTTATCTTTCGCCTTGGTAGATGCCGTTGAGTTCGGGTTTTGCGGCAAGTAAACACTGTCACAGCTCGGTGCGTGTTCTCGGAACTCAATTAAGCGTTCTGAGTAATTGCAATTGCACGTGCACACCTTCATCAGGCTTCGGAGCGGTTCCTGTTGCCAGCTTGTTCGCCCATTGTTCACGTCCTACGCTGCCTCCGTAATTAGGCCCGGTAAACTCGAGCGCGAGTGGAATGCCGGCCAACAGTTTGTAGAAACTTGAATTCGCAAAAAAGAGTCGATTCGACAAACACAGTGTTATATGTTACCGCACGTTTAGCACCTTATTTATTTATTTATTTATTTATTTATTTATTTATTTATTTATTTTTGCAACGAGGTACATTAAAGCAATAACAACGTCTGTTTCATTGCCTTTTTAAAATTAGCCGCCTCATTTGTGAATTGATTGAGAGGAGCGTTCCAGTTTGATATTGCTCCATGCTTAAAAATCAACAAACTGCATTCGACGGTGCATTAGGTTTAGCAAACGTTGATTTCACTAACGTAACTTGACGTCGACGTGTAAAATGACAGGAGTAACATTGAGGAATCGGACAATGGCAGAAATTGTCAGGGGAGAAACGGGGGGGTTGAAGATATCGTATACTTGACGTCACGCGAAAGAAACGGACCTGGCCTGGTCTCGTATAGTGCGTACAGCAGACAACCGGCGTTCAGTAAAAGCAGCCGGATCGTTGTTGCCGAGGGATGGAAAAAAGTATTCGGGGAATGCAGAGAGTTAGATGCAGTGACGAAAATTATCAATTTCGCGGGGATAAAATTGAATGGGCTCGCGGATGCTGGGTTAAACTGGAGATCGTTGGGAGAAACTATAGAGAATGACGCTGATTATGGTGATCATGATTTTGTTGCTGGTCGTGAGTGTGAGTATGCACGCCTCTTGTGTGCAATTTCGCTTAACTGTGTGCCCCGGTGGAACAGTGGCTATGGTACTCGGCTGCTGCTCTGATGGTTGCGGGTTCGATCCCGCGTGGGATCGATTCTGCTACCTAGTACACTGACACCGTACAGTGCCACCTAGTACGGTGCCACCTAGTACGTCGCCACCTAGTACAGTGCCACCTAGTACGTCGCCACCTAGTACAGTGCCACCTAGTACGGTGCCACCTAGTACAGTGCCACCTAGTACAGGATGGATGGATATGGCTGTACCCTTTAGATCGGACAGTGCTACCTAGTACAGTGCCACCTAGTGCAGTGTCACCTAGTACGGTGCCACCTAGTGCAGTGTCACCTAGTATGGTGCCACCCAGCACGGTGCCACCCAGTACGGTGCCACCTAGTACGGTGCCACCTAGTACAGGATGGATGGATATGGCTGTACCCTTTAGATCGGACAGTGCTACCTAGTACAGTGCCACCTAGTGCAGTGTCACCTAGTACGGTGCCACCTAGTGCAGTGTCACCTAGTATGGTGCCACCCAGCACGGTGCCACCCAGTACGGTGCCACCTAGTACGGTGCCACCTAGTACAGTGCCACCTAGTACAGGATGGATGGATATGGCTGTACCCTTTAGATCGGACAGTGCTACCTAGTACAGTGCCACCTAGTGCAGTGTCACCTAGTACGGTGCCACCTAGTGCAGTGTCACCTAGTATGGTGCCACCCAGCACGGTGCCACCCAGTACGGTGCCACCTAGTACGGTGCCACCTAGTACAGGATGGATGGATATGGCTGTACCCTTTAGATCGGACAGTGCTACCTAGTACAGTGCCACCTAGTGCAGTGCCACCTAGTACGGTGCCACCTAGTACGTCGCCACCTAGTACAGTGCCACCTAGTACGTCGCCACCTAGTACAGTGCCACCTAGTACGGTGCCACCTAGTACAGTGCCACCTAGTACAGGATGGATGGATATGGCTGTACCCTTTAGATCGGACAGTGCTACCTAGTACAGTGCCACCTAGTGCAGTGTCACCTAGTACGGTGCCACCTAGTGCAGTGTCACCTAGTATGGTGCCACCCAGCACGGTGCCACCCAGTACGGTGCCACCTAGTACGGTGCCACCTAGTACAGGATGGATGGATATGGCTGTACCCTTTAGATCGGACAGTGCTACCTAGTACAGTGCCACCTAGTGCAGTGTCACCTAGTACGGTGCCACCTAGTGCAGTGTCACCTAGTATGGTGCCACCCAGCACGGTGCCACCCAGTACGGTGCCACCTAGTACGGTGCCACCTAGTACAGGATGGATGGATATGGCTGTACCCTTTAGATCGGACAGTGCTACCTAGTACAGTGCCACCTAGTGCAGTGTCACCTAGTACGGTGCCACCTAGTGCAGTGTCACCTAGTATGGTGCCACCCAGCACGGTGCCACCCAGTACGGTGCCACCTAGTACGGTGCCACCTAGTACAGGATGGATGGATATGGCTGTACCCTTTAGATCGGACAGTGCTACCTAGTACAGTGCCACCTAGTGCAGTGTCACCTAGTACGGTGCCACCCAGTGCAGCGTCACCTAGTACGGTGCCACCCAGTACGGTGCCACCTAGTACAGGATGGGTGGATATGGTTGTACCCTTTAGATCGGACAGTGCTACCTAGTACAGTGCCACCTAGTGCAGTGCTACCTAGTACAGTGCCACATAGTGCAGTGTCACCTACTACGGTGCCACCTAGTACGGTGCCACCTAGTACAGTGCCACCTAGTACAGTGTCACCTAGTACAGTGTCACCTAGTACAGTGCCACCTAGTACAGTGCCACCTAGTACGGTGCCACCTAGTACAGTGCCACCTAGTACAGTGCCACCGGCCGGCCGCGGCAGGCGCATTTCGATGGAGGCGAAATGGTATAGAAGTCCGCGTTCTATGCGATGCCAGTGTACCTTAAAGAACACGAGTGTGTGTGAAAGTTTTTCGGAGTCCTCCACTACGGCGTCACTCATAATCACGTCGTTGTTTTGGGAAGTGAAACACCAGATCTTAATTAGATTTCGGTTGACTTCATCGGGCTTGGAATGACCTCTTTCTGACGTCATCTTTTATCGTCTCGGCGTGTGGCTGGGAGATAGGCCGCGAATTATGGGGTATACGAGTATGACAGCGGCTTCGCCGACAAAGGCGCCCGATAAGAATCGATGCGGGCCGTGCCTGTATACGTGCGTGTAGAACGCGAGGAATCAGAATGTCCTTGTTGGCTGTGAGGTGTCCGTGAGAGTCCATAAAACAGAGTCGCGCAAAGCGCCTATCACGCTCCGCACCGGACGCGGCAAAACTCCGCAAGTAGGTCACGGCGCCACTTTTGTTTATGGCTGCGAGGGGGAAGAAAGAATGGAATAGGACATGGATTGACATGGGCGTCTCTTTTGATTGATGGGGCGTCGGCGTGCGCGAGGCCGCGGGTTCGACACCCTAAAACAGAAGCTCCGTTGTCGGTTTGGTGCGTCTGTTGTTTCGGAACCCCTAACCCGTGCATATACGTGGCCATTTTCTTTCTTTTGTCTTCTGCTGCTTTATCGCCTCTATAGACCTGCCACTAGACCACAGTCACTACAGCCGCCGAGTTGATCTAACGGTTATGGTGCTTGAGTGCTGACCTGCATGTCGCGGGATCGAATCCCGGAGGCAGCATTTTCGATGCACGTGAAAGTGTGTGAACTCCTTGTTCTTAGATTAACCCCCGTATTCTAGAACGCCCCTTCACTCAACGCTCCACCTTCACTTGGGAAAGCCGATGGGAGCGTCATCTCTTGGCAGGACAAGTCACTGCATATCAGTGGTGACTTGCTGCTATTCTTGAATAGCGCAGCGTCATTTCCAGCCGAGCAGCGGCGCAGTGCTCGACTCTGTCAAGTGAAGGGTGAAAGTCGAGTCGAGGAGCGTTTGTGAATACGGTTGCACGTTAAAAAAACACCGGGTGCTCCACATTTGCGGAGTCCACCACCACTGCGTCTCCCATAATCATATCGGGCTTTTGGCACGTGAAACTCCAACGGTAATTGTATGATTGATTGATTGATATGTGGGGTTTAACGTCCCAAAACCACCATATGATTATGAGAGACGCCGTTGTGGAGGGCTCCGGAAATTTAGACCACCTGGGGTTCTTTAACGTGCACCCAAATCTGAGCACACGGGCCTACAACATTTCCGCCTCTATCGGAAATGCAGCCGCCGCAGCCGGGATTTGAACCCGCGCCCTGCGGGTCAGCAGCCGAGTACCTTAGCCACTAGACCACCGCGGCGGGGCTACGGTAATTTTATGTTCTGACGATTTGCTGTCTGCATAGCCTTTCCAGGGTGCGTGTGTATGTTTTGGCCAAGCTAAACTGTAAAAAATATGTCGGCGGTTAGAGCAAGCTTAGAGATAAACCCATAGGTGGTTACTTCGGTTGTAGCGATACGGTCCGTTTTGCCTGTGTCACCATTGCGACTCATTCCGACGACAACTAGCCTATCATTCAAGGATATGTATCTTTTATACACACTGCGCAGGTAAATGCCTGATGTACGCAAGATACGCCTTTTCGTGAACGAATTTTCATCGTTGGAACGTTCGCGGAACACAACAACCTTGCGTGCGTGTTAATATACAAAAAAAATCATGTGGAACCTCACTCCCCTGCAACTTTATTGTAAGTAGGATTGATTGATTTGTGGGGTTTAACGTCTCAAAACCACCACCATATCATTATGAGAGACGCCGTAGTAGAGGGCTCCTGAAATTTTGACCACCTGGGGTTCTCTAACGTGCACCCAAATCTGAGCACACGGGCCTACAGCATTTCCGCCTCCATCGAAAATGCAGCCGCCGCAGCCGGGATTCGAACCCGCGACCTGCGGGTCAGCAGCCGAGTACCTTAGCAACTAGACCACCGCGGCGGGGCTTCTAAGTATACGATTGACAGTTGGGCGAATTGGTACAGATGCATGGGAAGTAACCGAGGCATGACCCATAAAAAAAAATTATGTATCAGCTTTCCTTCAATCGCACCGCAGAAAGAAATCTTTTGTATTACTTTGTTGAGTGCGGCTGCGGTGTATATATCTCATCTGTGATTTCGAATAAACTTTGGTTGTGAGTCGGTGCTTCTATAACCGCGGCTCGTACTACGTGACGCCAAACAGGCAAAAACGAGTGTTCTACACTCGCCGTAATGGCAACCAATGGCACTGACTGACGCTTGACGTTTCACATATATACCCTATAACGTTGACGAAAGAATGACCGCCACCGTAGCTCAATGGTAGATTGTCGGACCCGTTATTTGGAGGTCGCAGGTTCGGAATCCTGCCGGGGGCAAGCTGTCTTTTCGTCCACTTTTGTTTCTTCGCATTTATGCATTGCAATTGCTTCTAATAACATCCCCTGCTCTTTCCCTGGCATTATTGTTTGTTGGTTCTCCCTAATATTGTGGCTCGTTCTCGTCTACCTTGTCTGGCCGTTCTAATAAAAAAAAAAGCTTTAATGTATAGACCTTTTCACTCAAGGCTTTCTGGGTGCTGCCATAGTCCTTTGGGCTGTTGTTAATATCCGTGACCCCCCCCCCCCCCTCAAAACAAATGCACTGCCAAGGCTGTGTCGTCGGCTTTCTACTCTCGTGCAGCAACAACCCAGAAAGGAGGAAATTCTCGTCTCCGTAAAAAAAAAAGAAGGTCCATAACCTGTACGCCTTCTAAATGTCAGAACGTATATCGTATACAACCCAACTGTGCTCATCTGTTTTAAAAATGTGTCTCTCGACTTTCCCGTGGTGCGGCTCTGCAGTTCGACGCTTCTATAAGCGGGTAGACTTAACTAGAAGGAGGTTATCTGATTGGTGGCTAAAGTCAAGGCACGAGTGAAAATTAAACTCTTCACTGCAAAGTACGAATCCTCAAACTCACTTTTTAAGGGGAAAAAATAAATATAGTTATTGGTTCATTAGGTATTACGGCTTGGTGGCGCTAAGCCACCGCCCGATCTAAAGGGTACAACCATATCCATCCATCCATCCATCCATCCATCCATCCATCCATCCATCCATCCATCCATCCATCCATCCATCCATCCATCCGTCCGTCCATCCATCCGTCCGTCCGTCCGTCCGTCCGTCCGTCCGTCCATCCATCCATCCATCCATCCATCCATCCATCCATCCATCCATCCATCCATCCATCCATCCATCCATCCATCCGTCCATCCATCCATCCATCCATCCATCCTATACACTTCGCGCGCCGCTCGCTTTTCACACCGTTTGCAAAACGCGTGCTCCGTTATTTCTTTTGTGTCGTCCGGTGCGCGCGCTTGTGGGTCAAGTACGTGCCCAGAATACGCGGGCGTCCGTGCAGAAGGTTAGGTCGGCGGACGCGAATGCTGAGAGCTGCGCGCGTGTGGGTCGCGAACGTCGGAAAAAAACAACAGTGACTGCGAATAGGCCCACTTGCACGCTCTGTCTATACGCTATAGGGCCTGCGAATAAACCTGTGGGGGATCCTGTGTGTGGGGAGGGGGGAGAGTCGCTCTCCCACTCCCACGGCCCTTGACGACAGGAAACCGCCTCCTCCGTCCTTCCAGCTTATTCTTGCCGCCTTGTTAGTCCGTCTGGATGGTTGCCTATTTGACAGACCACAGAAAAAAAAAACAGCGCTTGCACAAACGAACATCGTAAATGTTATAAGAACGGAAGTCGTGTGATAATCGTAACTCCGTAAAGAGACAACAGGGCCTCTCTATAACGACTCTAAAAGCCTTCAAGAAACCAAGAAGCTAATGGGGGATCTAGGGAGAAGGGTGAGTCACCCCCTACCCCCTTCCCGTCGTTAAGGCCCCTGACAGCAATCCCCCCTCTCCCCGTTCCCCTATATTCCTGTCGTCTGGTTGCCTGTTTGACAGACGATGGAAGCAGTGAGTGGGATCACCTATAGGGAAAAAAAACAATCACAATTGTCTAATGTTATTCTAGAAACCGCGTGATGGCAGTGACTCTGTAAATGGAGAGAGCTCCCCTCCGCTAAATTGCATTTAGCAGCTGCCCCCCCCCCCACCGACCTCCTATCAGCCAACGCCCTCCCTCGGCTATTACATTCGGCGACCACCTATTCAGCGAATTAAGGTACGTATATCTGCCTCCTGCAAGTAACCGTCGTGAAGTAAACAGTGGTACAAGGAATATAGGGACTAGCGGGAGCAGACGTACAAGAACAGGATATCACCCCCTGGGTGTCTACTAAGGCCTACTTATATCTATAGTTTCCGAATTGGCAAAAAGATTGAACTTACGTTGTCATCTTACGGAGCCAGAAACTTAACATATCAAGTATCAGTAAAACTTCCTGTACCCGATGTGGCCAAAAGGCCAACTAACACATTGAGAGCCGTGACGTTGTCATCGTAGTTTTCGGCGGGAAACTTCAAAACTGAAAATTTTCGACATAGATCTTCTCGTGTATCAATGACTCTATCGTTGGGGAAAGTAAAAAAAAATGCTCGAGTTTTCAGAGCGTAGTTTATCGCACCAAACTAATTTACCGTTTCAGTTTGGTGTTCCTAACTTCTTATAATATAGCAGTGGTATCGCTGTGCGATAAACCACTGGCCCAGAATATCTATGCCAACTTCGGTGCCTGCTATTTAGAAGACTTCCACAGCGTGGAAAACGGCGCTCTTGGACGCTTGTTTTTCCACTTCTCTATCACAGCTTTGCCTCTTTCTTGTTTTTTTCGCCGAGACCTTCCTTCGGACGATGCCACCCAAATGATAATCTTTACAGCGTCCAACGGTCAACCACCGCCAGTGCAAATAACGCGAGGAGCCTTGAAAAGGACGGAGCCCTTCTTCGAGCTTCCCTCTTTGCTCAGCGTAGTCAACGTCCTTGAGCGTCTTTCTCTGTTGGTTATTTTTTAGATGCGGAGAATCTTATACTCGCGCCTTGTAGTGCGCCGTCCGCGCCGTCCGCACCGCTTCTCGAACATTCGACAGCTGACGCGCGCGCATGCGCCGTCGCGCCGTCGCCCACTCTTCCACCATCTTTGCATCCCTTCCTCCTCTACACACCGCGCGCGCTTCACTCCTCCACCATCTGTGCACCCTTCCTCCTCTACACACCGCGTTCGACATCTACAATTCTCCTGATTCTCCAGTGGACGCGCATGTGGCGTCGCGCTTCGAGAACATTCAACAGCTGACAGTGCATGCGCCGTCGTGCTGTATATATACTCAAGGTCGGCGCTCGCTCGCTCAGTTGCCGCTCGTCGGTTGGTTTGTACGGCGCGTCGACGTCCAAGGTCGCGGTGAAATGAATTCCAACGAATCCACAAACACAATGATCGACGTCCCTTCGACCAGCGCCGCCCTTTCGCATACGTGTGTACGTGTTCACTCATTTAACACCCCCTCCTACAACCACGTTAACCAATTTAGCCATCGACCCAAGTAAGTCGCAATTTAACACCCCATTTCACAACCACGTTAACCAATTTAGCCATCGACCCAAGTAAGTCGCACTTTAACACCCCGTTAACCAATTATATGCTCCGCATCCTCCTCAGTGTTCCCCCGAGGGAAGCTGCGGGCAATTTTTTTTTTTACTACGCGCGATCCCGGATACCAGCGTATATATAGAGACCGAACGACAACTCGTTGGCCTCTATCCTGGTTTTTACGGTAGTCCCCGCAGTGCGTAGCCTTTTTCCTTCTACGGTGCAAGATTTTACTGTGTCTGTGCATGGGTTGGAATGACGGGACGGAATCGGCCAATCAAGAACGCAGTTATGTGTGACGTCACATATGATATGTAATGTATAGCTTCAGGAGACAATATGACCCTTTTGAAGCCCATCCAGTTTCACAAAACAACATTAATGGATGTAACAGAGAGCTCAGATAGTTGGTAGGTGGTAGGTATTTATATTTTAAAGAAACGAATAATGGGCGCGCAAACACACACGCAAGTTGTCAGGCCCGTTTCCAAGAATTTTTTTTCCGGGAAAGGGGAGGGGGGTGTTTGCTCAAGACCTCGACTATATTAGAAAAACACCTGATTGATATGTGGGGTTTAACGTCCCAAAACCACTATATGATTATGAGAGACGCCGTAGTGGAGGGCTCCGGAAATTTAGACCACCTGGGGTTCTTTAACGTGCACCCAAATCTGAGCACACGGGCCTACAACATTTCCGCCTCCATCGGAAATGCAGCCGCCGCAGCCGGGATTTGAACCCGCGCCCTGCGGGTCAGCAGCCGAGTACCTTAGCCACTAGACCACCGCGGCGGGGCTTAGAAAAAAAAAACACCTACTTTCATTGCTTATGTTAGTTAAAACACCGGGGGATCCTATCATGATTCTGCAGGGTGGAGAGGAGGATGCTACTGACCTACGAGTTGCCTATTTCAAAGCAGCAACTTTACCTCGAAGGAGACAGAAACCCACTTGACATTTTCGCTCCGGTGATACCCCGCTTGAGACTATTCAATGATACATGGGGTTTTACGTCCCAAAACTACGATACGATGACACGAGAGACGCCGTAGCGGAGGACTCCGGAAATTTCGACCACCTGGGGTTCTTTAACGTGCGTCGCTACCATGTGGCCCCCATCGAAATGTGACCGCCGCCGCCGGAATCGAACCCGCGACCTTTTGGTTCAGCAGCCGCGAGCAGCCACCGTGCCACCGAGGCGGAAGCTCAAGAATATTCGTCTCTTCAACGTACAGCCTCTTGGTTATAGTAGGATTATGGGCTGTTATTGTTCCGTCCATTGCAGAATGCATCGCAAGTTCCACAACTTGCGAAGCAACTCCGGGTGGTCTAGGGAGCCTGTTGAGCGATCGGGAACCATCAACGATAGTCATATCGCGAGAACAAAACGACGACACAGAGACAAGAAGGAGACGAAGGACACTTCTTGTCTCTGTGTCGTCGTTTTGTTCTCGCGCTATAACTATCATGACGATAGCGCTCGGGTCCTTCGTGTCCTTGTCTGTGCGCCGTCGTTTTGTTCTCGCGCTATAACTATCGTCATGCCATACCAACTATCCCAAGCTGCCACACTTCTATAACTACCGTCATGACATCTAGCCCAAGCTGCCACACCTTTAGGGCACCTCTAATTTGTCCCCGACCCCGTTGCGGGTGCAGCCCTCGGTGGGTTCTTTGGAACCTTCTTTCCCAGTGTGGCAGCTTGGGCTAGTTGGTAAGGCATGACGATTGTTATAGCGCGAGAACAAAACGACGACACAGAGACAAGAAGGACACGAGCGCTCGTGTCCTTCATGCTGTGCTGAGTGCTCAGTCGCTATATTTTCGACAGTACGCCTAAAGTCAAGCATCTGTTCTCTCAGCTCAGAAAATAGTGTCTTAATTTCAAGTAGTTCCTTTCGCATTTCTGTCTGACCGTCAAGTAGTTGCTCGTACAGTTCCTTCTGGGACTGTACCCAGAAGCCCTTTTGCCCTTCGTGTCCTTCTTGTCTCTGTGTCGTCGTTTTGTTCTCGCTCTATAACTATCTTCTTTCCCAGGACGCAAATAAATGTTCATCTGTCTGTGTGTCTGCATCTTGTAGTGCCTTGGCTGTCTCACTCTGAGATCTCTTTTCTACCTTTCTTTCTCTATTCACGCGTCTTTGCGTACGTGCGTAGCGGCGTCGTTTACCCCTCGTCAGCCAACGATCGTTGAGGAAACGCCGTGTCGATGACACAGGCGTTCCTGGAAACGGAGAGCTGTTTATTTTATTTTTTTTATTTTTCAAGGGCGTGGCTCGTCAAACTGGGTGCCGTGGACGTCGACGACCGGCTTACGAGAGCCGGCACAATTTCTTGGCCGATCTGTTTTCTGTGTTCGCTATTTGTTTATTGAGAGCGTGTTTTTATTTTCTTCATTCCCGCCCGAATAACGCCTCTGCCACTTCTTCCTCTCTTTCTTTTTCTTCATTTTTTTTCTGTTGCGCACAGCTCAAGCCGCCGCCGCCCTTTAGTCTACATAGACGCGAAGAATGCGCTCCGATTCAGGCGCGCTCTCGTATATAAGACTAACGGCCGACCGACATTCCTCGTTCTCACCTTCTATCTCTTTCTTAATCTCGATTCTCCGAGCTGCCAAGAATGCGCGCCTCGCTGCGTTGTGCCGGAAGCGGCGAGAGGGAATTACCCGAGTCATTCGGCCGGGGTCGGATTACGTCAAACGGCTTTAGCGAGTTAATTCGACGAAAGCTCTTTTGGACAACTAAGACGGCGCAGTTACTGAAAGATCGTGGTTACCGACCTATGGACTATTATAATGATCGTAATGTCCTGAGCAAGGACGGAGTTTTGCCCTAAACCCGACAAGACATCTATTATGGAATCCTGTAGCTGAGCAGAAATCAATCATCATCATCTGTTTGGGTGATCATCATCATTTCGGGGTGTGCTCTTCATGGCCGGATCTGCGGCACTTGATCGCTCCGAAGTTTGTGGCCAAATAAATGTTGTTACAACCGAGTCGTCATGCCAACAATAATATCTGGGGTTCCACGTCCGAAAACCACGATGCGATAAAAAGGAAGGCCGTAGTGTAGGGCTACGGAAATTTCGACTGCGTGGTGTTATTCAACGTGCGTCGACATCTCGCAGTAGGTGGTTCTCTACCATTTTGCTTGTGCGAGTTCCTATAGATCTTGTGCGAGTTCCCAGTTCACACTGAATCGGGCGTAGTAGCGTCGTTGTCCGGTTACGTGTGCATCTATATGGAGCTTATTAGTGGCGTACAGCCAAGAGCTGATGGAAGTTGGAGTGTTTGCAACTCTACCCTTCCCCCCCCCCCCTCCACCACAGGATTTTTTTTTTTCATTTCGCGTACGTATATCTACATGCATAGGTACGAATGCACGTACGGATGAAACTGCCCCTCCTCCCCTTTCCCGTAAAGAAAAATCAACGCATCTTCGCTCTAGTGGAAGTGCCAAACTGGAAAGAAGTGTGGCGCTGGGCAGCTTTTTTTTTTTGTTTCTCTGTGGTTTTCTTTTTATTTCCTCCTCTGTTCTCTTTCCTTCTTTCAGTTTTTTTCGTTTTGTTCTGTATTTCTTTCTCTATGTACTCCTCTATACTGCTTCTTCCTCCTTCTTATTTCTTTCTACTTCTTGCTCAATTTCTAATTCCTATTTTTTTCTCTTCCTTTCTCTCTCCATTTTTCTCTAGCTTCCTCTTTTTTACTTCTACTTTTATGCGTGGTTCTCGCCTGCGTTACGCCAAGTGACCCCAGCAAACGACAGCCCCGGTTCCTAAGGTCCTCCGCACTTAGATAAAAAAAAATTCTAGCTACGCAACTAACAGCCATAAAGTTCGTGACAGTTCACTGCGCGCTCGGGTGACCCAGTCTGTCTAACCATCGACTGGAAACGATAGGCGTAACTTTCTCACGCATATACATACACCCGCGGTGGCTTCGTCGCGACGGCCAGCACCCGGCCCTTTCCAAAGAGCACTTCCTCACTTATACTTCCTCTACTTCCGGCTTTTGCTTTGCTTGCGCACGAATGTGCTTTCTCCGCGCGCTCGTGCAGGAAGCTGCGGGTGCGCACTCGTGCCTCGATGCGTTTGTTCCTGTCATTTCTCGTCTACGTGACGTGTACATCCGTGCGCTTTCGCAGTGGATGGATGGATATGGCTGTACCCTTTAGATCGGGCGATGGCTAGCGCCACCAAGCCGCTTCCGAGTGGCACGCCCCCTTTTGTTTCAGAGACGAAGTATAGAGGAGAAGAGCCCATGGCCTCCGAGAAGGGGAGAGGAGGGGCGCCATCTCTGAGGCCATGGAAGGGCTCACAGTGTGTGCAGTATAGTTCGAATGTATAGGTGGGCTTTCGATCTCAAAACAGCTCACGTACGCACGTCTTTTTGCGCTGGAGTGCAGTGAACTATGGACAGACAGCTGCGTGTCGTGCGTAGCTGTGACGAGATTTGTGTGCGATAAAAGCGTGCAGCGTTGCCGAGGGTGTACGCTTTCGTGAAGGCCCGTGCGGAATGTAGCTTTGGTGTACTCTACCTACTACCGTTGCACATGGATGCATGAGATATCGAGTAGATGAAAATGTGCGTAAGCATGCCGTGAATTGCGCTGGCAAAAAAATAAATAATTTGATTGTCTAGTTGGCACTACGGCATTTTGAATGTGCCGACTTCTAGCGACTTCGAATGTCTGCGCATGGATGTGGTCAGACTATGTGATGTTATATAAGTATAGCCACGATCATCGCGACGGTAAGAGCTTGCTGGGAGCGCCTGTACGTGCGTGTTTACTTGTGCCCCCCCCCCCTTTTTTTTTGTTTCGTGCACAAACGAAAGCGTGAATCCTTTCTGTGCGTTTTTTGTCTTTCTTTCAAGTATATTACCGACATGTCCAAACAGCTGCATTAGAGTACCGTGCGCCGTACTCTTCCGAAACGATCCATGGAGTGTGAAAGCCTTGCCGAGGTTGTCTGCATTAAAAAGGGTGCAGTAATGCAAATGTCGAGCGCGCCTCGTGGCGTAGACTGTAGTTGTGGTGGTGGCGCTTTGTACAGTCGGCGTGCACCGTACTGTTAAAACGTTCGCGTGGGATAAGAGCGTTGAGGTTACACACAAAAATGGCTTTGCCCCGCCGTGGTGGTCTAGTGGCTAAGGTACTCGGCTGCTGACCCGCAGGTCGCGGGTTCGATTCCCGGCTGCGGCGGCTGCATTTCCGATGGAGGCGGAAATGTTGTAGGCCCGTGTGCTCAGATTTGGGCGCACGTTGAAGAACCCCAGGTGGTCGAAATTTCCGGAGCCCTCCACTACGGCGTCTCTCATAATCATACGGTGGTTTGGGGACGTTAAACCCCACAAATCAATCAATCAATCAACAAAGATGGCTAGCTAAACACAATAGACATGAAACGTTTCGACAAAAATGTCCCAAGTCCAGCAGGTGTCCCAAGGCGTACTACTAAGAGCTAACATATACACGCACTTGTGCAAATATACACAATGTACATGATCATTGCATATACAGAGCATACAATACTGGGTGAACATTGCAACAGATTTGTACAACAGATGTTATGGCGCTCTGTGTGACTTACAAAATTTACAGTGTTAGTATGAAGTGTATATATACAAGAGCCAATACGGGTGGGGGACTATATATACACATACAAAAGACATACACATACACAGTGTTCAAAATAGCATGCCAATTAAGCTCTGTCCCCATAAACGTTCGAATTTTTGTATATCTTGAGTTGCTGTGTGCGTACTCTTGTTTCTGTGTGTTTTTATCTTCCTGTTTTGAAAATTTGTTCGTCTGCATATTGAGCATTCATGTCATTCATTTAACCAACTCTGCGAAGATTTCTAGTAGAAATTGCAGTATTCATAAATAAATAAATAAATAAATAACATATACAGATTATATGCACTAATCAGTCGCTGTCTCGTGACCTGCAGGTACAAGAGTCAGGTCAGATGAAACAATAGCCGCACACGTCCATCAGCTATTGACAGAAAGCGGCACGACCACTGTCGTAGAAACTATGTACTCTTTCTGAAGAGAAACAAAAAATTACTCCGACAAAACCGGTAGAAGTTCTGCGTGCAGGCGTTTCGAGATCGGATGCACAGCACGACGACGGTGACTTGCTGCAACAGCCTCGCGCCTGTCATGCCACGAACAAATAATAGCTCTCGCGCACAATTGGAAGGCGTGCGAAACGACTACGCAAGCAACGACCAGAGGTGACAAAGCGATTAACTCCGAAGTTGATTTGTGTAGCAGTGTACAGGGCCAGTCTCTTCGCGAGCATCAGCACTTCATGTCGGTTTCTGGTGTTGCATGTTCCAGTTCCATGGTGTCGCACGGAACTGGAATGGTGTTGCATGTTCCAGTTCCATGGTGTCGCATGGAACTGGAATGGTGTTGCATGTTCCAGTTCCATGGTGTTGCATCGAACTGGAATGGTGTTGCATGTTCCAGTTCTATGGTGTCGCTGGTGTCGCATGTTCCAGTTGGCATCGTTGCGCATGTGCAAACAACTGGTTATATAAACATCTTCAACTTTTCCACACATGTCTGTGCGGGCAACATTTGTACACATGCTTAGCGTCATTTTATGACGTGTCGCTCAGTAAAAAAAAAAACGGCAACTAGGTCACCTTCCCTCACCCTGCTTCGCATAACGTCGATTCCCACGTAGGTGGGAATCGACGTTATTGCCGAAATTGCCGAAATTGCCGAAATTGCGAAATTTGCCGAAATTTTTTTTGTTTGTTTGAGACTGGTGTGCATCTCATGAGATGCTCAGTGATCCTGGCAAGCCTCCGTGCTCGATTTGGTTATATTTTGAGGATTCGACTGCATGCGCAAATACCTTAACTCGTAGCTTAAGCAATTAAAGGTTCCTTCAAAAGGCGAGTAATTGCCGACTTTATAGCCTTTGAGCGAGCGATTACAGCACTGGCACACTATATACCTTCCCAGGACTTTATCATCGCTTCACTCTTTCCGTACTGCGCGGCAGCCAGTTAATTTGCTCGTATTCATTTTTGGCGAGAACATCCTTGGAAGAGGGTGGTGGCCCGAGAACGATGAGTTTCATTTCATTTATTTCATTTATTTTACCCTCAATCGCACATAGCTTTACAGAGGGGAGTGGGGTACAAGAAAATAATAAACTATGAACAAGAGAAATATAGTGACATCAAAATGATAAAGATTACATTGATGGAGAAAAAATAAGTAATTAAGATGCCTTCCTCCCTTCTGTCGTTTTACGAGGGCATAAACGACCCTGTGATTTATTTATTTATTTATTTATTTATTTATTTACAACACCTCTGGTGGCAGCACGATCGAGTTCCGTGCAGAACGCACGGTTCATGCTTCGCGCCCCTTTTTCCCTTTCTTTTTTTTATGCGCCGCGCCCAAGCCGTGACAATTCTTACGAGAAATCGCCGCACCCCGACGACACCTTTACTTCCTTCCGGTGGTTCGGAGCACCTTCGGGGTGACCCCATTTCGCCTATATACGATGGCCATGCACCGGCTACTCCTGCTACTCCTCTTCCACTCGGTATAGTGGTTAGAAGAGGAAAAAGGCACCTAATTTCTTCAGCCCGGTCAGGAGCTCGGTGTAGTGCCTCCTCTTCCACTCGGTATATACGCCACAGTCTGTCTCTCTCTCTCTCTCTCTTTCGGGAGAGTGTGGTCATCTCTTTGCACTTGTTTTCAAGAATTACGGAAGAGGGAACAAAGCAGGAAACAATGCAACAATGTAAGGCGAGTGTTTCGCAGACAGGTGTGCAGCTGCATTACATAAACTTCGCCCTCTGCACAGATATATATATATATATATATATATATATATATATATATATATATATATATATATATATATATATATATATATATATATATATATATATATATAAAGGAAAGAAGCGTATACTTAAGGGCTCGTTTTTTTGTGTTTTACACAATATTAATGAGATCTAACAGACAATAATGCCAAGGAAATATAGGGGAATATATTAGGCCGAATTGTAATGTAAATATGAAGAAAAGTGGGTGAAAAGATAACTTGCCGTGGGCAGGATCCGATATATATATATATATATATATATATATTCACTTCCGCTCGATCGAGACACCTCGGTACTCGTGTGTGAGAGTCGCCTACAAGTGTCATGCGGGTATTTTTGGCCCATCGGGGAAACGCTGCTCCTGCGCGTGGAGTGTACGTTTGTTTTCGTTAACGCTGGCCGCCCGCGTGCAGTCGTGCGCTGTGTGCGGCCCTGCAATAACTCGCGTGCGGTAGTCCAGCCGCCTTATCGCGAGTTGCCCAAGAAAGTTTATCCAGAACTGCTCGAGACCCAAGCACGGAAAGAAGGAAAGGGAAAGAGGGAGGAGGCTCTGTGTGTGCGAAGTTCTACGCGGGGTACGAGGAGGGGCCTTGGCGTATCGAAGTGTTTAACGGTACTATGGGAGAGCGCGAATCCGTCCATTAGTACGTGGAATAGAGTCACCAATGTGCCTTTAGAGAAAAGTGTTGGAACGATTGCTAGCGCTTCGCACTCAACTATGGGAGGAGCTGTGAGCCCTCCTAATATGTAGAGCAACGGAAAAGCTATGACGCACAAGCATCACTGTTATGTTCCGGGGATGTCCTTATTACTGTATTCATTGCTGTATTTTGGGATAGCCCCGGCATCCTCAGCGAGCAGCCCACTCATTTCCAACAGTTTCCTCCCACTGTCTAGCCAGATATTTCAAACACACCTCCAATTAGGCTGCGCACAACATTATAAGGGTCAGATCATTTTACCTGAAAGTGGAGAAAGAGCCTTTCCTTACTCTATAAAGCAACTTGAAAAAACAAGCTTCCTGTTTCGGTGGTTAGAGAGTGATAAATGAAGTGACCGGAAGTTTCTTGGGTAACAACTACGGAAGGTTGCAACTGAGGAGGTTGGTAGCAACACGCACTGCAGCTCTTGCTGCGTTGAATACCGACCGGAAAGGCGAACAGAAAACGTATTAATTGGTGCGAAACAAGACTGGTACCAGAGAATAGACAAGGAATGTGAAAGGGTACGAGAAACTTGGCGGCTTGATGGGGATGTATACCATGAAAAATCGTCGCACACACGACAAAACACGTGAGTAACCAATTCCTTGGGTATTGCGTGTGCGGGCTGAAAGCTTTGTGTAAATATCACAGACATGCCCACAACGTTCCCTAGTCATGTGCCAACTAGCCTGAACGCAGACGTTGCTGATCCCGGCATTCCATTTTTTTTCTATTTGAGTAAACAATTGTTTTATTTATTTATTTATTTATTTATTTATTTATTTATATTATCTATGACTGTTTAATGATATGGTTGTTTCCTGTAGCGGCAGTTGACCTGCTGCGGAAGTTTCAACCATTTGTTGTCGATCTTGTGCATTGAAGCCTTAAAACACCAACTAGATTTTTTTTCTCAGTGACTTTTTTAACGAAGCTTACTTGGTAGTCGTTGTAGTACTAATAATAGTAGCATTAGTGCTAGTATAGCAGTTATAGTAAAAGCAGTAGTAGTTATGGGTACAGCCATACTTTTTTATTATTAGAGGGGGTGATGGTATTGGCCCCTTATATACGAGCGTACGTTAGTATGCGTGCGTGTATATGTGCAAGTGCAAAACCAAAATAACGCAGAGGGTGGGAAGGAAGAGTTTGACCCCCCTTTCTCTCGGCTACGCCTATTGTTGTAGTAGTTTATGTCACTAGTAAATAACACCTGCTAGTACGAGTACGTCATTGAGCGTCGTTCCGACTGTCAGTTCATGTAGTATAATTACAAATCAATTCTGCAGGGACCCGCAAAGGTGGCGCAAAGGTTAAGAGAGGGAAAATAGACAACCACTCGTTTGTGGCACGAAGGCTTCCGATGCCACAGACGTCTGGTTGTCGATTTTTCCCTTTCTTGGGCTAATGCTCGTGCCGTTTCCCTCGTGTGCTTTCCTTATTCCTACCTGCTATAAGCTGTATCCTGTGGTATAGAACTTGGTATTGTAAACGCTTGGCCTGCGTCGTGAACGATTGGGCGCACTGCAGATACTTTCCGTACTACTGGCTTCCACTTCGCGAGGTATGCGGAAACTAGGTCACCGCGGAAGCTCCCGTGCATGCATCACGCGGTGGAGGGTTTCGCGGAAGCGACTGAGCTCGCAAACGTCCGCTATTGTCTCCCACTTTCCGCTACTCCCTTTTTTTTTTGCGTCTCGGAACGTCAGTGGACAGACAATGGCCGATACGATCGCTCCGCGTTCTAAGAAAAAAAAAGAAAAATAACTTACAATACTCTCTGTGCAATCGCGGAAGACGACTCGAAAGCGTTGTTTCTGTAGATCCTCCGATGTTGTTGTACGTAGCTACCGGTGGAACATACCCGCTCCAGAGCGGGTATGTGCCACAGGGGATGTAAGATGGAAGATGGCGGAGTTGGAGCGTTCACTAGATGGAGGCACGGACGGACGGACAGACAGACTAGAAGACGGTTAGACAGACAGACGGACGCGCGGACGCACCGACGGACGCATGCACAAACAGACGGACGCATGGACAGACAGATGGACGCGCGGAAGGTCGCGCGGATGGACAGAAGCAAGAACGAACAGACGGATGGAAGCACGGACGGGCTGACGGACGCTTCGCCCAACTCATCATCGTTCACTCCGTGGATATGCTGTGCTTTGTTTTTTTTTGTTCCTTGTCAATGCGTTGATCTGAGGCGTGTGCACGGGGGGGGGGGGCAGTGGCGTAGCCATGGGGTGGCACATCATTCCCCCCCCCCCGAATGTTTTTCTCTTTTTTTTTTTGCCATGGCATACAGCGTGGAAATGACCATCTTAAGGGGGTGCCACCCACCCTAAATCAAGGAGGTGCCCCACCCGAAAAAATTTCTTGTCTGCGCGCCGCGCCTGGGGGGGGGGGGTGCAACCTTTCCTAGTCAGCTAAGATACGGGGGGTGCTAAGTCTGCCCTATACATTGACTGTAGGAGAGGGGGCGCTGCGATCAACATTGGTCACCCCCTCCTCCCCATAAAAGAGAGCCCTGCGCGCGCCGGATGATTGGTCCTCTCCCACCACCTCACCTTGTTTTGCCTCCGTGATCGGTGTAGTATTGCCCGAGCGCCGATGTGATGTGATTTTGTCACCATATGACATGACGTTACGACGTGACGTCGTGGTGACCTTAAATGGGTTACGTCGTCTCATTGCGGTGATGTTTGCGCGTAACTGCGCAGACGCTGACGGTCTCATTCAGCGTCTGAAGAGACAGACGTTTTAAGACTTTTGCGTGAGAAGATTAGAACTCTATTCAAAGGTAAACGTAAAGCCTGTTTTTTTAGAATGTGGCGATCCTCGATTTGCAGAGTCGTGGGAGGCGCGATTCTGGGAAAGTAAGCAAGCTTGTATTTAAAAAAAGTATTAACGTTACTTATACGCTGACAAGTGACGACTGACTAAAGTATGAAAAACATGCTCTGGTTCAATGACACATATGAAACTGTGAACTGGTCGCGTTCCCGTCGTATCACGCAGTTCCGTGTTTTGCAAGTCTCTTAGATATGTTGTACTGCTATAGTCTTTGTTAAGCACGCTGTGTTGAGTTTTAGGGGTCTTTGTTAAGCACGCTGTGTTGAGTTTTAGGGGCTTGTATAGACCCATTCCATGTCTGTAAACACAGGTAGGCCGACGTCGACATTATGGGTAAAATTATAGTAACGTCCGCACGTGCAATCTTCCGCCATAAGCGCTGAGTGCTGCGATGTGCGCCAACAAACAAAACTAAGTTGTGAGACGCGACTCACATTCAACCGCGACGCAGCTCGTCGGCATACCGTTTTTTTTTTTTCTCACTCCTTGACTGAACACCACATGCACCACTAAAAACCCAGCAGAAACTGCAGTAGGCAGAGCGTCTTTTGCCTACCGCGACAGCGCCACCGCATTTTCGTGATGCAAGTCCGGTGGAATTTGTCTCTAGCCACCACCTTTCATAACCACGAGGTGTCACGTGCCCCGCCTTGGTGGTCTAGTGGCTAAAATACTCGGCTACTGACCCGCAAGTCGCGGGATCGAATCCCGGCTGTGGCGGCGGCTGCATTTCCGACGAAGGGTGAAAGTGCTGCAGGCCCGTGTGCTCAGATTTGGGTGCACACGCTAAAGAACCCCGGGTGGTGGAAACTTCTGGAGTTTTTCGCTACGGCGTCTGTAATAATCATATAGTGGTTTGGGGGACGTTAAAACCCACGTATCAAACTCAAAGAGTCACGTGAGAGTGCTGCGACTATGGCAACGCGAACGCCAATTGTTCAGCTAAGTGTTGCCTCCTTCCTTTTTTAGAGCGAGTTGTGTTCAGTGGGATTTACCCAGTTTCTTTGGCACATACTCGTTTACTATGGGGATAGCGTGAGTATAGATTTATTATAGGCTGAACAGTATTTTGGGGACACATACCTGTTTGTTTGGCTAGCCGTGGCTTTCATTTTTTAGTGTACCAGCGGTCACCTAGTGGGAGTAACCCAATTTCTGTTATTATTATTGTTGCATATATTTGTTTATGATGCCATCAGGCGTTACGACCGATCGCGGACATGAAAGGCTTGACCTGTAACAGGTTCGTGGTTAAAAGCTAAATTTTACGGTAGATCTGGTTATAGCTGGTCAATGCGGCTGCCTCTTAGAAGTGTGGCAGCTTACGCTAGTTGGCATTGCATGACGATAATTATAGCGCGAGAACAAAACGACGACACAGAGACAAGAAGGACGCTCGTGTCCTTCGTGTCCTTCCTGTCTCTGTGTCGTCGTTTTGTTCTCGCGCTATAACTATCGTCATGCCTTGCCAACTAGCGTAAGCTGCCACACTTCTAAGAGACAGCCGCGTTGAGCGCTCGTGTCCTTCTTGTCTCTGTGTCGTCGTTTTGTTCTCGCGCTATAATGATCGTCATGCCTCTGGTGAAGCGCGGCCAGCAACAGAGCGCACCATTGAAAGAAGCTCGGGTGCGGACCTCTCTCGGTCGACGGCGAACTTCGGACCTAGGGCGAGGGTGTTGTGGACGTAGCCTGGGAGGACAACGTCACTGCATGAGTGGACCACACCCGATTGCCGTAGCTTGGTTGGGTGCTGCGCACAAAGGCTAGTGAGCTCACGTGACCACAGGCAGTTTTCAGTGTATTCGATTCGGTCGCAGTACTCTCGCCATCTTCTTTTCTTCACTCCCGGTGTAAGATCTGTTTGTTGAAGCTGGACATGCAGGGCATCCCGGTACGTGCGCTCTTGTCGGTGCCATTCAGACCGAAGAATTTTGCACACCCGTATGCCATGGCCGATAGAGGGGTGGTAACCTCCAAACAGGGCTTTAACGTCCAAAGGGAGCTGCTTGGTGCGAATGCAGAAGGTAAAGGTGCGCGCACGGCAAGTGGAGACTGCGATTAGGGTTACGAGGATTGAATTATGAAGAGAAACACACGAAAAAGAGCCCGAATAACTGAAATGTAACTTAGAAGTGTGGTAGCTTGGGCTAGTTGGTATGACATGACGATGGTTATAGCGAGAGAACAAAACGACGACACAGAGACAAGAAGGACGCTCGTGTCCTTCGTGTCCTTCCTGTCTCTGTGTCGTCGTTTTCTTCCCGCGCTTTAACGAGCGGCTGTCTCGTTTTGCGAGGGCGCCTGAAGTAGTAAACGTTTGCTTGTAATAACTCATCATCAGCGGGGGGCCATTCTAGCGTGCAGAAAGGTGCAGTCGGCCGAACATTTATTTGATTCACAAAAGAAAAAAAATACAGGAAACCAAATGATCTAGCATCATTAATTTATAACTATTGTATAATTCATTAACCATACAACACCTGTATAATAACTTTTACTTGTAAATTATTCGTTTTTGGGCCAACACCTCGGAGTGGGTGTGAGCCATACATGGAGGCTATCATCTTCATCATCATCAACATCATACGATGACAAAAAAAAAACAGTAGCCGGTTGCTACTGTTCAACGGAAGTGTCTGTGTCACGAGTAACCCCGCATATGTGTTACTTTGTTGTATATGCGGTACCTGAATATAATTACTTCCGGCGTGAAAGGCTCCCTTCTGAATGCGGTCTGTCTGTAACAATGAAAAGAACGAAATACCTTCAGAAACGGCGAGCGGGCGCGATCTCCCATCCACGCATCGTAGACGCGGGCGCGCAGAGTAGAATTCAGAAAGGGAGAGGAGGAGAAGAGGAGGTGAGGGGGCAGCGCAACAAGCGTAGTTGGCGGGCGCGTGGGAAAAAAAGATGGCCGCCGCGTGCTCCGTTATCATTATCAAAGCAAGCGCTGCTACACGAACGGCTGCTGCTGGCTCGGTGTTAATCCGGCGTTTGCGAGGGCCTTCGGGATCCGCGTTCTGAAAGGAGCGACTGCGTAGCTCGCGCTCTTTTAGACGCGACCTATGAAAAAAAACTGTCCGTAAATGCGTCAAACACATTACTATTTCAAATCACTCTTTATTTTATGACAGCCCCGCCGCGGTAGCTAGTCTAGTGGCTAAGGTACTCGGCTGCTGACCCGCAGGGCGCGGGTTCGAATCCCGGCTGCGGCAGCTGCATTTCCGATGGAGGCGGAAATGTTGTAGGCCCGTGTGCTCCGATTTGGGTGCACGTTAAAGAACCCCAGGAGGTCTAAATTTCCGGAGCCCTAGCTCCACTACGGCGTCTCTCATAATCATATAGTGGTTTTGGGACGTTAAACCCCACATATAAATTAATCAGTAACCGCTAGTCCCTGTCTTTCTGTCCGCGTCTAAGTAGTGCGCTCTCTTTAAAAAACAGTCATTCTGTGACAACAAAACATTGCATCAATAAGAAGTAAGTATACAGATGTACAGACGAAAAAAATATAAACCCACAGAGACACAAAAGATAAAAAAGAGAGCACGCATATCCACGCGTAGTATAGTGTAGCAAAGGTTGGCAGTGAGACAGGTGAGAGGGTAAAAAAGTCTAGCCAAGCCAGGGCCAGCTAAGTGCCCATCAGCGTAGTAGTGACCCAGCCTTGCGCAACTTGCGTCGCAAGCCGCGCTAGACATGCTTTTCGTTGCTATACAAATAGCAGTCCGATGGCAGTGCTGCCAGCTCCTTCAACAGTCCATCGCTCTCGATATTGTTGTCTGTAAGGCCTACGGGACGGCGTTAAACCGTCCCATACTAGAGTACCTAGTAGTCTAAATCGTTACCCACTTTCTCTAAACACAGAGTGGCTTGTGCAGACTGTCTGGCCATTGATTTCTGCTCCAAGGACGGCTTTAAGCTCTCCCATAGTAGAGAAACTAGTACTCCAAATCGTTAACCGCTTTTTCTAAACACGTGCAGTGGTGTGCGCAGTTATGGCGCAATTGTTCTCGATTCGCCCTCATTAAGTGTGACGCCGCTTTCACATAGTAGAGTACCGAGTACTCTAAATCGTTTACCACTTCTAAACACAGCCGCGATGATGTGCTGTCCCCGAGTACCAAGTTTTACTTTGGGATATCTCGACGCGTTTGAGTTTATTGCATGTGAGGCCCAAGGGATGGCTTTCAGCTCACCCATAATAAAGTACGGAGTACTCTAAATCGTTAACCAATTTTTTCTAAACACACACACTTTTGAATCTTTTGCGGTCTTCTGTTTGATTGTAATTGATGCTCACTGTTCGTGAGAATAAATTTCTCTAAACACCCCCGCCACCACTGGGACAGCTTGTTGCTCTCCCATAATGGCGCACATCGTACTCTGAATCATGTAACATTTCTTCAAGACATGTCCTCCGTATAGTAGAGTACCGATTTGCGAGTTTCATCTTTCGTTTTGTCGATTTGACTTCGACGTCTTTCTGCTCTCCCACTCTCCCTTAGTAGACTACCAAGTACTCTAAATCGTAAAACACTCTTTCTAAACATTGTCGAGATATTTCTAAAATTGTCGAACACATTTTATAAGCACGTCGTGTTTTTTTTCTTTAGTTGTTTTAATAAGTGGAATGAAATCTCGGGGAGAAAATTCAGTGAAAAGTCCTTCTCGGTTGAGTTATTTTTGAGGAAAGAAAAGATGTACCTTTTTTCACAGTTGTACTTTTCACGTGGCACGCGGAAAGCGGCGCATCGAAAATTTGTGACGCCACGTAACATCTTCGCTTCGTCATAGGCTTCGTCATCGAGTGGGAGGCAAAGGCGTTGGCTTTTGCCTTTCAGTCGTCTCAGGCAAATGCGTTTGGGACTCTTGTTCTTCTTTTCTTGCGTACCCACTGTGGGGGACTGGCCAAGAATAGGGTGTTTCTATAGAGTAGTATGAAGTTTTAAAATAATGTAAGTTGTAGAATATAAATATTACAGATTACCTAGGAAATTATTGTGCTTGATCGAACGTACATATTTATTAGAAGAAACAAAAGATCATCCTTCTTTCCCCCAAATAAGAGCCCATAAAGTAAAGCAATGCCCTCTTTATACGTACGTAAGGTTGTAGACACGTTAGGATAAAAATACTGATTAGTTTGTCAACCGATTCATCAATCTGCGAGGCGTTTTTTCTGTTTTTATGTGTCCGCAACCTGGGCCAATATCCACCCCCCTCTGCCCCTGTAATAACACTCTGCTTTAAAACGTGCCAATTGCCACATCATTTAATCTTTTTTTTTCTTTAGTTACTATTTGTAGCTAATTTGTAGCTAATGTTTCTTTAGTTACTATTTGTAGGAAGGCACTGGTGGGGGAGGGGGGCTAGAGCCTTTTTCTTCGTTTGGGGGGGAGGGGGGGGCTAGAGCTCCCCCCGCCAAATTTTCGCCTGCTCTCCGTTGCACCCCCCCCCCAAAAAAAGGGGGGGGGGAACATGGTCATGGTCTTAGCGCATGCAGGACTTGTTTGTGTTTCTTCTCTTCGTCCCGTGAGTTTGTGCGCTGGTACTGCCCATAATCATAGCACAAGGGCTAAGTTCCCCACCTCCCAACTCCCCCGACGGCACTCACTTATCGTGGATATACGCCGGTAAAATAATCCAGGTGCCCACCTCTGCTCTAGCTGTGTCTCATTTCGAGCGCGCATACGTAACCGAGCTACGCCGAACGCAATCGAACTTCCTTCCTTGTGATCAACGTTGTGGCGAGGAATCGTAAACAGAAGACTAAAAGCGGCCATCGGGGCTCGCCTCCAACTCGCGTATGGTCGGAGACATAAAGCGCAAACAGTGCCCCCCTCTTGCGCACCGAGGCGGCCGCATTGTTTACCGCCGGTGAGCCGCAACTGGCGACGCAGTGGCGGCCGATAACCGCCGCAGCGCAACGCGCACGCCGCCGCTATCCGTGCAAAGTCTGCGGCTTGTTTGCTCTGCGCGTGAGTGCGCAATCTCGCGTAATCTCCGGCTCCCTGTTGCCCCCTGCGCCTTGTCTAAATGGGTGCAGCGGTGCGAATCGCAGAGGGGGAAAGTCTACTTTTGAATATATATTTTTTAAGTGAAAGCCTTAGATGCATCATCAAACGCGAAAAAAAAAAAAAACCGTCAGTGTCACCACGATTGATGCAAAAAAGAAATCATCACTACCGTTTCGTGTGTGTCTCTTTTCATGTAATGACGTCACTGGTTGGCCAGCATTTGTGGCGTCGTCGTGACGTCACGTGATGACCGTCATGATGGCGCCACCTTTTGAGTCACCACTAGGTGAATGCGTAAGAGACCCCTGTGAACTTTTTTTCGTAGCGTTAGCTACACTGGCCTCGCTGCGCCAATTTCGCGTGGCACTGGTCTGCGCATGCGCAATGATACTCCGCCGCCGCCGGTGTGCGCGCAATTCGATGCGCTGCGCAGACAATCAGTGGTGTCACGCACCGGAGCCGGCACCTCCCTCGCACTCGTCCGCGGCCGAGCGCGACTCGCCGCCGCCGGTGTGCGCTTTCCAGAGAAGTGCCGTCATAGACTTGGTAGACATATGGACGCGCGCGCCTTCCCTGTGCAGTCGCCATCTGACACTGCGCTGGAGCCGCTTGATAGCGCCTCTGACTGGCGTTTGCCACTGTGGTATAGCCACGGAGAAGGAGAGTGCAAATGCTGCTCAACGGTGCAGTAGAGCGGAGAAGCTTAACTCATCGGATCCCGAAGTAGTTGCCCGGCAAAATAAATATACGTGTGCCACATAATACGTAGACCGTGTGTGTGTCATTGGAACAGCTGTAAAAATGATATCTGGAAAGCTACGAATAATCAGCTGAACCTTTGCTAACGCTACGTGTATCCTGGCATAGCTGATGAGCTAAGCCACTGTCATTTTTTTTCTTTATTGCGATAGCGTTGACGCAAACACGCAAGCGAAACTCGTAGATCGCCGAAGAAAAATCGAGTATTTGGGGAGTGTTTATGCTACGCAACAATAATCGTCGTCTACCTGGAGTACTTTCCTCGCGTTATCACCACGGTTCCGGTATTTCGCGAACGGCACGGGCGTTATCAGTGGAGGGGGAGGAGGACAAGAACAACAACAGAGAAGGCAGGGAGGTTAACCAGGCACAAGCGCGGTTTGCTACCCTACGCGTTATCGGTGTGACATGGCATTCTCGATAGCAAAGTGGCCAGCGCTGGGTCTAGAAGAAAGGAAACGTCAGCAAGTCGGATGACGGTTATTGTTGTGTATATAACAGAAACGTTCCCCAAATACTCCATTTTTCTTTAAGAGTGAAGCTTTACGACAATGTTGTGGAGAGCGCTAGAGAAAGTTGATCTTCTGATGATGCTTTCATTAAACTTATTGGACGTTCTCACTTGATTGCGTTGCCTTGGTAACGAATACACTGTGCTACAACGATGCAATATACTTGGCATTGCAAGTTTCTGGGGATATTATTGAACAAACGTGGCCCGAATGTGCTGAGAAACTGAAATTTGTGACGTCACACAAAGACTAAGGTGCTTGTGTTTGGGCGGGTCAGGAGTGACATTTTCGTCTTCTAATGTGATTTTCTAATTTGAACGGTATTCTAATTTTGAATATCTAATTGCGAAATTGAAAAGAAAAGTAACAGTTCTCTTAGGTTAATCCCTAGCCATGAACTGTTTCGCTTCGTAGTGTCACATTAAATGTGGCGCGGAATGGAAGAGCCCTTCCTTCGGGTCTTCCTTTCATGCTTAAGTCAGGTGCTGACTCGTAGCTTCTGCTGCACTGCACGGAATTGCTGACCTTAGCGGGCGATCGGCACACATAGACATACACGCGCACACATGTACCGTGCCCATAAAGATTTCCCGTCTTTCGCGGGAGATTACTCGTGTTTGCTTTTGGTATGACGCGATACGTGTGATGTCTTCGCGATGACTTGGAGACTGGAAAGTACCGGCGAAAGCAGAATATCTATGGGGCCGCAATCCGTGCGACTTCTTTATCGGCTTGCCTTGCTTTCACTGTCACTTCGTAACACGCATTAGCTGAACAAGCGCGCGCGCGTGCGCGCGTGTGTGTGCGTGTGTGTGTGTGTGCGTGTGTGTGTGTGTGCGTGTGTGTGCGTGTGTGTGTGTGTGTGTGTGTGTGGTGTGTGTGCGTGTGTGTGCGTGTGTGTGCGTGTGTGTGTGTGTGTGTGCGTGTGGGTGTGTGTGTGCGTGTGTGTGTGTGTGTGTGTGTGCGTGTGTGTGTGTGTGCGTGTGTGTGTGTGTGTGCGTGTGTGTGTGTGTGTGTGTGTGCGTGTGTGTGTGGGGGGGGGTGTGTGTGTGTGTGGGGGGGGTGTGTGTGCGTGTGGGTGTGTGTGTGTGTGTGTGTGTGTGTGCGTGTGGGTGTGTGTGTGTGTGTGTGTGTTGTATGTGTGTGTGTGTGTGTGCGTGTGTGTGTGTGTGCGTGTGTGTGTGTGTGCGTGTGGGTGTGTGTGTGTGTGCGTTTTCTGTCTGATCAGATGTACTTAAATGGCAAGACAGGTGGCTTTGGTTTCTTTTTCATTAGTCACTAATGCGAGATAAGCAGTTTTCGTTATTTTCATCGTCATCATCATAATCAGTCTGTTCTAATGTCAATTCCATGTGACCAATTCGAACACCGTGACCAAGGCCTCTTCCGATGATGTGCAATTTACCTTCAGTTTCCCTGTAAGCCTTAAATCTTGCAGCTCATAGCCCATTGTTTCTGTTTCGTTCTGCGTGTTCAAAAATTCTGTGAAATTATATATTCACACTCCTTTCTTTCCTCCTCTTTGTTTACCAGTGGTTGTGACTGTGGACAACCAGCCAATCCGTCTGCAGCTCTGCGACACAGCGGGACAGGTGAGTTGCGTTCCATTTACCTGTACTACTTTAGCATCACTATTGTGGTACATACATTCACGAATATGGACGCACCGTATCAACGCGTTTTCGGCAGCAAACTCCTGGACGCGAACTATATGCACGAACTTTCAACGAAGACTGTCTGTGCAACCGCAGCACATACGCAGAGGCTCAAAAACGTCAATAAAAAAAATCAGCGCAAGCTATCAGCGTCAAATTAAACCCGAACAGAGCAAGCCTTCGCGATGGTATAGTTCGCGCCGTCCACTTTATCACCATGGACAGGGACTGGTTGATGATTGATTTGTGGGGTTTAACGTCCCAAAACCACCATATGATTATGAGAGACGCCGTAGTAGAGGGCTCCGGAAATTTCGACCCCCCGGGGTTCTTTAACGTGCACCCAAATTTCAGCACACGGGCCTACAACATTTCCGCCTCCATCGGAAATGCAGCCGCCGCAGCCGGGATTTGAACCCGCGACCTGCGGGTCAGCAGCCGAGTACCTTAGCCAATAGACCACCGCGGCGGGGCATATTGACAGGGATTATGCGCAGAGCTGTCGAACAAGATTCGCTCGCCTGTCAATGGCGATAACTGGACGGTATCCGCTATACCATCGCGAATGGTTGCCGCTGTTGGTGTTTAATTTGACGCTTACATGTAGGAGTGGTCCACGGGAGTTCACTTGCCTACTTATAGCAGCCGGTTTCGAAACTCGGCCGACGCTCGAAAGGTGAGGGGTCGAAAGGGAGCAGAGCGGTAGCTCAATCACGTGACCCACGAATGACTTCTTCCCCCCATTAGATGTTCTACATATACATAAGACTCTCTCGCCGGAGCCTTCGACTTCTTGCTATCGCGGCGGCACACCCACCGTCGTTAATCCAATAAACCCCCGGATAATACGAAGAGGAGGGAGAAAAGAAAAGGAAGGGGGGGGGGGGTGTTCCCGCTTCTTCCGGATTCCCCACGCAAGAGTTACGACGCTCCTGCACCGGTAGTGACGTGCGTCTTGACCCACGTGATTGCCTCTCGCGCGAAGAAAAACGGCTTATTCGCTTCCGGGAACCGTAGCGGCGCCACCTTGAGGATGCTCGCCGTAGATATATGGAGGTACGCTTGTAGGCGCCCATTAAGTGACCCCTCCTGGACCGCCCATCGGTGCCTCCCTTCTAACCTGCTAACGTTGCGTGCATAAAGTGCTCTCGCGGGCATGGAGTTTCCCACAATACTTACTAGAGGGAACTCTGGCGCTAGTGTCTATGGGAGTTGCAACACACGGCGCTTCAGCGAGCATGGGAATGATGGGTAGTACACACATTTGTCTACTTTTCGTACTTCTGGCCCGCTTCTGGCTCCGTGTGTGTTCGCGTGGCTTGGAGCTGTTTTTTTTTTTTTCCACGAAAACATAAATTAGCAAATGTTCACCGTTAGCGCTTCACAACCTTATTTTTTTTAAGCTTACTATTTTGAATCAAGTACCTAAGTTCAAAAGAGTTTGTTCTTTCTTTCAAAACAAAACCGTAAACAGTAATAAACAAAGCCGCAAGTACGATTCGCCGCCCGCAAGTACGAAGACTATAGGCAAATGTGTGTACTACCCATCATTCCCATGGTCGCTGAACGATCGCAGTGCCAGAGTGCCCTCTAGTTAATTTTGGAAAACTCTGTGCTCGCAGGGATGAAGTTGACTTTGCGCGCGCTCCGGTCTGGTAAATTTACGTGCAATACGAAGAGCGCATAAACGCGGAGAGGTTGGGGCGACCCATAGTTTCCTGCGGAGACCACTAGGATACCTATTGGCACTGCGGTCGCTAAGCTGTACCGTAGGAAAGTACGTTGATTCTAATCGGTAAAAAAAAATGATGTAATTTGTCATTTGAGGATGCCATGGACTTTTGTTTTAACATACATTAACACACCCAAGTTTCAGAAAATTTCATGGTGCCCCTGTCGAGATAATACGAAAAATGATGCATGTTGAAATTAGTGACGTCACGCGCGAAGATTTCGGCGCGAAATTAGAGAAAAATGAAACTGCAACCTCGATTTTTTCTATTAATAATTAACTTACGATAGTGAAACATGGGGCATTAGAGTTCTCAGGGTATAGCTTATCAATTATTAACCAAGCAATTGTTTCACTTTCGTGTCCTTGTGTAAGTCACTGCGAATTGTCTCGCGTACAAACGCTTTTTTTTTTCGTCGTATACGGATAAAAACTATGAGAGCCAGAAAAGTACGAAACCGTTTCGAAGCCAAAAAGTTTTCTTCTTATACTGCACAACACCCGTATAATTGCAGCTTCCCAGAATTGATCGGGCTTGTCTCGGATCGTTTTCTTTCTATCCGTCTTTCTTCGGATCGGACTACCCCTCAACCTACCGGGGCAGCCCGTTTCTCTTCTCAGGTGAGGGGGGGGGGGGGTCGCTGTTACAAATGGAGTCGTAAATAAGACGAACGGTACGTAGCGGTCGACCCCGCGCTGATCTTATAAGGTGTGTAGGCCAAGACGCGGCTCGCAAGGCTGTTTGGGGTGCGCCTCATGAAAATACATGGAACACAGTGGTGGTCCGTGGTCCCTGCACTTGCGTATGGGCTAGGGCACCTTCTTATACGCTCGTTCTGCGAAGCGATCTGTTGCGTAACGCGGTGCGAATGCGACCCGACTCGACTGCGGCTCGAATTCTCTCGAGCCATATTACGTCGTGTAACACGCCTGCAGATGGTGTTACGAATCGAATTAACCACTGGCTCGCGCAAAGAGTGAATGCGACCCGACAATGCTCGCAGTGGTGGCGTATCGAATTGTCTCGGGGCAAGAATCGGGGAGAGGACATCGCACAACACGACCGTATAGGAGAAAGAAACAAAATGAAAAGGTAGCATCCGGCTCACACACGTGATCGACAACTCAGAGTAGTAGTGTCGTTGGGGGGCGGGGGGGAGCGGGGGGGGGGGAGCGGAGGTCGCTAATTCTCTTTGCGCTATATTCTAATCGTAAGGACATCAGTGTAAGGAGTCGGGAAGAGCAAATGGGAGGTAACACTGCCCCCTCCCCTTCCCCTCGCTCACGTTTATGGGCCTGAAAATGACTCCGTGAACAAGAAGCTCTTCGTCGTCGATGTTTCGTGTACGGTCGGTCTCTTACCTGTATTTCCGTGCTTCACTGCTTGGTGCCGCTCATCATCGCCGTGAAACGGTGGTTTACTAATTCCGACGCTTCGCTGTTGCACAGTTGTGAAGAGATAGATAGATAGATAGATAGATAGATAGATAGATAGATAGATAGATAGATAGATAGATAGATAGATAGATAGATAGATAGATGGTCTGAAGATCGATAGATAGATAGATAGATAGATAGATAGATAGATAGATAGATAGATAGATAGATAGATAGATAGATAGATAGATAGACAGATAGATAGATAGATAGATAGATAGATAGACAGACAGACAGACAGACAGGACAGACAGACAGACAGACAAGAGACAGACGAAGAGAGATGAGAGAGGAGAGCGAGAGAAGAGAGAGAGAGAGAGGAGAGAGGAGAGAGGAGAGATGAGAGAGAGAGAGAGAGAGAGGGTATACTCTACGTGTTTTGATCAGCGCAAGCCGTGACCACGCCTACCATGCTAATCCAGATGGGTGTGCCGAAAAACGAAGCGGTGCACATGCCTAAAGCACTGCACGACACTCGAGAAAGTGGACTATCTCTGCGATATATTGTAATCATACGTGGTTCATCAGTTGCTGCACTGTGTCGGTAGCAACGTCGATACAATTTCTCAATTGGGGGGGGGGGGGGGGGGCATATGCGACGTTTGTGGGCGGAGCTTAAATGTGTTCCAAAGTTGTAACCACTAACAGTTGCTTTACTGTGTCGTCACAGTCGTCGACGTTGCAGCATAGAGTAACATCGTAAATGTTTACTATGCGTGTTTAGAAGAAGTGGGTAACGACTTAGAGTATAATGTGTGTTTAGAAGAAGTGGGTAACGACTTAGAGTACTATGTGTGTTTAGAAGTGGTTAACGATTTACATCTGTACATGATGGGAGAGCTGAAAGCCGTCCCACGTGCACCGATTGGGCATGATGTGTTTAGAAAAAAAAATGTTTCACGATTTTGAGTACTTGGTACTCAACTATGGGAGAGCAGTAAGCCGTCCCTAAATAAAAATCAAAAACCTGTTGATTTCTGCGACGCCACATCATGTATTTTGTTTAGAAAAAGGGTGGTAACGATTTGGAGTACGAGGTACTCATCACGTGTGTTTAGAAAAAGTGGTTAACGATTTAGAGTACTAGGTACTCTACTATGGGAGAGCATAGAGCCGTCCCGTAGGCCTGTATTTCAAGGCCCTACTTCACCCACCGTGCATACAACGAATCCAAATGAAGTGAGTATTCTCTATGTGATTGTAAGTGTTTAGAAAAGGTTGTTAACGATTTAGAGTGCTTAGTACTCTACTATAGGAGAGCATAAAGCCGTCCTGTGCGCTTAATTTTAGCGAGAAACTTTACTCTATGGTTGCAGTGAGATACACTCGTGGCGTCAAGGCTACATGGCGCTTATTTCAGGTATATGACCTTCACAGACACACGTCTGTGTCGCTTGTTGTCGGTAGGAAACTTAAACACCCTGGCGAATTTTAGGCAAAGATTCCGACATTATTCATCGGAAAAGCCCAATAATTTAGACAGTAAAGAAGAACTTTAAATTACTAATGTTCGTAGTGTTTACGTTCGCAGTACAATAGTAGTAACGGGTGCAACAAAAAAGGCACGTCTTTATTGCGCGTAGCGAACGGCAAACGTGCCGCAGTTCTGGAGGCGATGCTTGTATTTATTCTTAGGCTGTAAACGGCAATAAATCGTTGAATACGAAAGCAGAAGGGAAATAAATACCTTCGCCACTACCGTTGATGCACGGTGCCGTGAGAGTGAACAAAAAGAGAAGGCTTATGCCGAAAAGAAAAAAGCGTTTAACTAAAACCGGTACTATAGGGCTGTCCCTTTCTACACGCAGAACTCGCTGTGCTTTTAATGCGGCGTTTCAACTGAGGTCAAAAGAAAAAGTATCGGTACAAGAGACGAAACGAAACAGCACCGAAAGAAGGAGAATAAGCGTGCAGAATCAACTCGGAGTGATTAAGTCTCAGACTGGCGTAAGCATACGTAAACGCTGAGCCTTGGGCACAAGTGAAGGTTGCCGCAAACGCAGCAAAAAAAAAAAAAAATACCACATTGCGGTCGCTGTACTTCCTGCTCGCCGCACTGCTTAACAACGCATGTAAGCGTCTTTGTGCTTTTGATGGCGACTACGCACCCCCCCCCCCCTCCCTCCGACGTTCTTTCCACTCGAGCTCCATCTCTCGTCGAAAATTAGTGTCTCATTAGTGGGGGAAAGGTTAGGTCACTCCGTTGCTATAGCGCTGGCTGCTTGGCTGTCTGGCGTCCACTCCGTGTTGGCTTGCTGCGCCGCGTTCGCTTCTTGTGTTTCTTTTTTTTTTTTGTACGCTTTCCAGGCCGGCCGTTTGCAGAGTTGGCCTCTCTTGGCTTCGGATTGGCCGTGGATATACGCTGCGTAGTGGGTGCCCTAATGCGTACACGTCTCGTAGACGACTTGCCGCGGAGCTATTTAAGACGACGGCGAAAGGTTTTGCCAGTGCTGTAGTACGAGCTTCGTCGGGGTGCAGGAGAGGATTTGGAGGGGGGGGGGGGGGGAGAGGTTCTCTCTTCTTCGTTGCATCGTTTTGGTTGATCTGATGCTGCTGCTGCTTATAGTTGGTTGTTTGTTGGTGGGACGTCTCATCCTACTTATATATTCCCTCCTTCTCTCCTTGGCTCTAGCGCCGTAATTGCGTATAACTGCGCACCGTCTTTGCCAGCGCTTCGTAGCCCCGTCTTCTCTCCGTATTCCTCTTCGCTGGGAAGGGTGCAACGACCTGGGAGATGCGCTGAGCTGGGAGACGAAAAAAAAAAACGTTAGCTAGTCGTCGCTGGCGCTACGGGGTGGGGCCGGGAAACTGGACCGCTGAGGAGCTTGTGTATGTTACTGTAAGCCATGGCTAGCGTGCGTGCGTGCGTGCGTGCGTGCGTGTGTTTGTGTGCGTGTGTGCGCGTGTGTGTGCGTGTGTGTGTGTGCGTGTGCGCGCGCGCGTTTGTGTGTGTGCGTGTGTGTGTGTTGGCGTGTGTGTGTGTGTGTGTGTGTGTGTGTGTGTGTGTGTGTGCGTTTGTGTGTGTGCGTGTGTGTGTGTTGGCGTGTGTGTGTGTGTGTGTGTGTGTGTGTGTGTGCGCGCGCGTTTGTGTGTGTTCGTGTGTGTGTGTGTGTGTTGGCGTGTGTGTGTGTGTGTGTTGGCGTGTGTGTGTGTGTGCGTGTGTGTGCGTGCGTGTGTGTGTGTGTGCGTGTGTGTGTGCGTGTGCGCGAGCGCGTTTGTGTGTGTGCGTGTGTGTGTGTTGGCGTGTGTGTGTGTGTGTGTGTGTGTGTGTGTGTGTGTGTGTGCGTGCGCGTTTGTGTGTGTGCGTGTGGTGTGTGTTGGCGTGTGTGTGTGTGTGTGTGTGTGTGTGTGTGTGTGTGCGTGTGTGTTGCCGCATACCCTGGCGGTACCTGCCGCATTTCGTTCTTAGATTTGCCGTTCATTCGCCCGCAGTAGATAGAGTTCACGTTACATCTGCTAGCTCCTAATTTCTTGCGAACGTAAATTCTGTTTTTACGGCCTCTCTAGTTCATTGGCGTAGCGCAGGGGGTGTTTTCGGGGTTTAACCCCACCTCTGATTTTTTGTTTGCATGTTGTATGTGTATATGCATATACACGCACACATACAAAAGCACGGACATATTTGCATAAAGGTGCTTCAGCCCGTCCAAGTAAAAACAAAACTTTTGACCGCACCCTTTGTGTTGGTCGTACTCCAAGCAACGGGTAACAGTAAAAAGACGCCTACTGCTGCACATCAACGTTCGTGACGAATTTGTTCTTGAAATGGTACGATAAAGTGTAAAAGGTGGCGAACTCGGAGTCGTCTTAGTGTAGTTTAAATTCTCTGCGTTTACATCTACATGAAATGTAACACAAGTAGTCGTCGAAAAGTTCTTGTCTGCATTCATCGCTACATAAATGAAAACGGACAGCCTGCGTCATGTCTGTTGTTCGTGTCTGTACAAGGACATGATGTGCTATATGCAGATTTTGCTTCTCCAGTGTGAATGAAGGACCCAAAGCGTGCATGTACGCGCCGACAATACGTGGCCGGGGGGGGGGGGGAGAGTTTGTCGTAAGTATCTAGTTCTTCTGCGTTAATCTTAATAGCGTTGTTTTATCTGGAACCCAATCTTTGTCGGAAAGATGCAATAAAGTTATATAACTGCTCGCATAGCAATCGCATTTGTCCCGAGTTATTAGCGTAGCCATGGTCTGCGAGAAGTTTGTACATGTATGACTGTAGAGAAGGTGATGCAATACTATACTGTGATCCAACCTGGTCTATTTATACAAACGCAAATTGGAATGCACCCAGATGCCTCTGCATCGTCTTGCCCTGCTGCTAGAACAAGACACGAAAGATGATCGGAGGGCGTTAAGGCGGTCGCCGCCGTTAATGCGTGTCACAGCCGTAGGCCTTAAGCAAGACAAACACTTGCGGCAGCTATGTAGCAGACGACCGGAGAAGCAGAAGGCATTCCCTTTCTTCAATCGTCTGTCCGCCGTCTGCAATGTAGTGCGCGCGTCGTCTGCTCCTAATGGCGGTGGTCGTCTGTTCTCTGCGGTTTTTCTTCCTTCCTTTTCCCTATCTGCAACTGGAAACGCTGGCAAGCGCCACGCTGTCTGCATGAAACGCAAGGTCCGGTGCGCCTGGCCTGGCCTTTTCTTGCTTCTTCTAACGACCCTCTCTCCCTCTCATCGAGTACACTCTCTCCCTTAATCTCTTTCCTTCTCGACTCTTGCTCCATCTATGAACCTGCCGGGTGGTTTTAAGTAGTACGTTCGCCTCCGAAGGCGCCGTCATACAACGCCGCTCGAAAGAGACTCGCATAACCTTCGTTCACACGTCTCCCTCGCCCTCCAACTGCGGTCCCTACCGGCGTGTACCGCATATAACCGTGTAGTATCTGCACTTCTTGCTCTTCATCTAAGTTTATAGCGAGTAGCGGCCGTATTTACCCTAGTAAAATCTGCTGAGCGTTCGTGGGCTTCTCGCCACGAAAGCTCACCGCATTGGTTTTATTTAGTTGACTTGCGCATACCAGCCGCATCGCAAAACAATAACCCAGATTGAGTTTGCGCTAGAACATTAATTATTACGTGAATAAATGTAATATATAGCTTTTTGGGGTCCTACCGTACATTCTTGTGTAATAGCAGCGTGCAAGACGTAGGCTGCAGCCTATGACTATAGGCATCCGTAACAATGTACCAAAGGTCAGGCACGTGCACTACAATGCACTTGCCTTACTAAATTAGAATGCATCGTACACTACGAAATTAATGTATAGTACACTTACCGTCTATAATTATTTGTAAAACCTCACCTCACGCGTTGTTCCGAAGGACGCAGCAAGAGGACGAACAAAGTGCACCATTAAACGACAGTCTGAAGACTCTAAATTGAAACAATTGATCTGCCTATATAGAGAAGTTGAACTCCGACTACTGTAATACTGTTAGTGTAGCTATGGTCCATTCGTTGCGGCAGAAAAAAATCAAGTCGAAGTTTTATTTTTAAGTTCGGTTACGAAATCTCTGCACGTGATGCCATGGGTATTAAAGCGTAATTTCCCTGCTTTGGCGACATCGGTTCAATCGAATTTCCTGAATCTTCGTAATGTTAAGCCTCTGGGCTCCCTCAGAGTCCAATGTACATACCTACATACCTTTTTTATCAGTCACGAAAGTACGTGTGACCGAGTAGACGGCGTCGAAATCTACGATAGTTCAAGCACAGCTGCAACTTGACCTACCTGGCACTGTTCCAATAACTTTGGGGGAGGGGGAGCGTCTGGTGCGGGAACCTTAAGGTGGCTTCGCTATCCGAATTTTCGTATCGCACGTTTTCTCGCTTACTTACTGCCCCTCTCGTGGTAAAATTGCTGTTTTTGGCAGTGTTAAACACTTATTTACTAATGTGAGAAGAATCGTTTTTTGTGTAGTGCCCCTTTAAGAAACTTCGGCGCAAAGTGCATCATTTTTTTAGGGGCGAAGCTCCTTAGGGCGTGGGCTGTGCGTCCCCTGTAGCCTGCATGTAGCCACCTCTAGTTTAGTTCTTGCGGTGTTCACTAGATGGCGGTACCGTCTCCTGTATGTAGCCACCTCTCGTTTCGTTCTTGTAGTGTTTACGTGATGGTGGTACTTGTAGCTGATGATGAAAAGATGCAAGATGTTATAAACTAGAAAGCGGTACTTGTAGTTGATGAAAGACGCGAGATCCTATAAAATAGGAATGATGTCACATATGGCGCGTGTCATTGGTTGAAGGCTATCGTTCGATTTAGTGCGGCGACGTACGCTAGGGGGAGCGATGTAATAAAATCGAGTGGGCAAAATGTACAGAGGATTCATGGTTTACCAGGTTTACCTCCGGAGCTTCGCCCACTCATCATCATTCACTTCGTGGATATGGCGGAATTTTTTTCTTATTATTTTCACGACAAAACCTCGATCTTGAAAGCTTTTCGAACGTTCTGTGACTGGAGGCAAGCCTAAATTCTGACTTGCTCGGGAAATGCCGCAATGTGAAGCTTTTTTGAGGTGAGAAGCGCGCCAGTAATACGCGAGTGAACGCGATATAACCTCGGGAGGAGGCCCGGAGACCGGCCGCGTCGGCAGCAAGGTCGTTCACTGTGTATAGTCGCCGGTTAGCTCGCCGTCGACGCAGCGTTCTCCGTTTTGCGCTCCCCACTTCGCTGCCCACCTCGATCCGTTGTTTTTTGCCGTTGGGCCTCTCGTTATTTCGCCGTAGACGAAAATCGGTCATGTTTTTTTTATTTATTTATATTTATTTCTTGCGTACAAGATCCGGCTGCTGTTCAATCACCGAGCCCGAAGTTCAGCTCCTTCTCCGGAACACTCATTTGCATTACTCCGGTTCTGTAGTCTCTGAGTTGTAACGTCTATGAGTTGTAACGTCTCTGCTTTGTAACCCCGCACAGTAAACGGGTGTCTACCATTTCGCTTCCGTCGCAATACAACCACCACGGCTGGGATCGAACCCGTGACCATTGGTTCGGCAGCCGCGCACCTAGAGTTTATACTCACGCCGCACGGGCATACAAAATGACATTCGGTTGCGAAGGCATTCAGTTCCCGATTGGCATTTTTTTTTTAGTTTTCGGCGGCGCTGCTACACGTCCGAAGCGAATCACATTTGACTTGATGATGTCGATCGCAGCGCTTTCCTCGTGAGCATTGGGTGAGTAGCAATAAAAAAAATAAACGTTTTTACAAGCTTCATACACATCAGATAATAAATAAATGTATAAATAAGCATACTACGCTGCCGTTAGATTCAGATCGTTACTTTGTTTCACGACGTTGCAACCGACCATGTAGCAACTTAAGCCAAACGTAGTCAGATCCGCAGCGTATGAAGGAAATGCTGCCTGTCGCATTTATTTTTACAGCGTCTACCAGCCGAAGATAAGTGTTTAAACACTTGTTTAAGTAATGTGTGAAAATGAAATACGCAAAAAGTTTCCTTCCAGTCGAATCGAATGTCGTTTCTATACAATTACCTTCATCAGCTGTACCGTCGAGAGTACGCATTTCTGAGTCGAATGAGTTCTGCCGATGGCATTTGGGCGAATGTCATTTCGTTCATCCGTGTGACACCGCGCGAATGACATTAAATCTGAAGGCATTAGGAGGTAAATGCCATTTTCTCTGCCCGCGGGGCACGGTTATTACTGTATATGCTTCCTTGACAGTATACATACACATTTGCAGCACATGCAGTAACTCTAACGTGCACCGTGACATCATTGCTGCATCGTGGTGGACTGCCGGAGTTTGCGGGGTCCGCCTATATTTCCTGTCAGAATACGTACTTGGCCATAAAAACCCGTTAGAGAATGTCGGTGAGAAAAAAAAAAAAGGGAGCAAAATGGATGCCGTCAAGTGAAAGCTGTTTCCGCTTTACTTCGGTAGGATTTCGTTGTCCTGCCCCCTCCCCCTCGCTCTCTCCTCCTCCCCCGAAACTACTCGCTTCGTGGACGCCCTCTCTCTGCACTCCTACTTCGTGGACCCGATCGGGACTGTACGGTGTGCACCTACGCTGCTTTCAAAACGTACACACGCTCTTCCCACCCGGTCACCCACTCCATCACTCCCCGCTGAGCCGCCGGAGGAGGCACTTTGGCTTTCCACGACGTCGTTGGCGACTCCTCCTTTCCTTTGCTTTCATCCACCTAACTTCAATTCCTCACCGTTCGGCGCTTCCCCGTGTTGCCATTGTGCCTTGCCGCTTGGCCGATCGCGTTTCGCTCTTTCTTTCTTTCTTTCTTTCTTTCTTTCTTTCTTTCTTTCTTTTTCTTTCTTTCTTTCACTCGCTTTTCTATTTCTGTATTACAGTACTCAAGGCGACCACCGCGGTCTGGTCTGGCTGACGTGCCTCCGTGGAACGTTGGAAGTTCCGCCGCCGGAAGAACTGTTGCGTGCAGAGACGTATAAGTGCCTCACGCCCACCGCTTCCTCCGCTCCATCGCACTTGTAGCTCTCAGCAACGTGCCCTAAACCTATATCCCTTTAACATTAGTAAACCAAGAACGCATATGTCGAATGAGTCCCTCTCTCTTTTTTTTTTTTCTTCTCACAAATCTGTACGTTGTACGGTTACCATTATCAGACACTTAAGGTGCACTAGAGTACGAAGGGCCTCTCAGTCTGTTATATTACCTTGTGTCTCCTACACCTCTCTCTTAATGTAACCTATCTTGCTCAAGTCGGCGTAATTTTCGTCACTCCATTTAACCCTCTACTCCAACCGACCAAAGCTCAAAAGTTGGCACTACGCGGCCGACGCGCTTACCAACTAAACCACGGCGTCGGACATCCACTTGTCGGGTGCACGGAAACCAGGGAGTGTGAAAGAACCCCAGGTGGTCGAAATTTCCGGAGCCCTCCACTATACGGCGTCTCTCATAATCATATGGTGGTTTTGGGTCGTTAAACCCCACATATCAATCAAACCAGGGAGTGCGCATTATGTGGATATATGTGTAGAATTGAATCTCAGTAAACGAAATGCGGTCAAGCAAAAAACACCTTTCTAGCATCTGCGGATTCTTGGCAGAATGCCAGTATTACAAATTCACGTTTGTCTCGGCGGTCATGAGTACAAACATGCACTCGTCGCTGTAGCCCCCCCCCCCCCCCCAGCAGCAGAGCAGGAGCGGAGCAAGCGGTGCACGGCCAACGCGCCTTGCCTCCCCGGAGCAGCAATTATTATCGGGGCTGCCTCCTCCTCCTCGGCTGCTGCAGAGGTGTGCGGTGGTGGTCTGAGTCAGCGCATGTGTCACACCGCGCGCGTGTATGTCCTTCCGCCCCCACTCCCACGCTTGTAAGCCCGCCTAGCCTGCGCCTTTCGAGCAATACTCCCTCACCTATACTCTCTGGTTCAATCTCGGCGAGGCGATATGAACCAGGACGGAGGGAGGGAGGGACCAGCCGTTGCAAGGAACACTGTGTGCAATCAACGACAAAGGGAAAGCATGCTATGATCGTAGGTTTACGGGAAGATAAAAAAAAAATAAAGCTTTATGCTGCAGTTACGCTTCATGAGACAAACAAGACAGGAAGCAAGGAAGGAAGGAAGAACAACAACAGAGAAGGCAAGTTAACCGGGTACATGCCCGGTTGGGTACCCTACGCTGGGAGAAAGGGAAAGGGGAGTATAAAGATGATAAAGAGAGAAGGAGGGAAAGGGGCGAGAAAATAGTCCGTTAAATGGGCTGATGCGCATGCACTGTGAAAAGTGAAAGGCGTTCACTGAAATGGTGGCACTGTGCAAAAGTGAAAGGCGTTCACATAAGCTCGTAGTCCTCAACAGACCTATAGTGAAGGTAAGGAATTCATCGGAAACACTGCTTGTATGCTTTCACGGTAGTTTACTGGCGATAGTTACAGCGCGAGAACAAAACGACGACACAGAGACAAGAAGGACACGAAGGACGCGTGTCCTTCTTGTCTCTGTGTCGTCGTTTTGTTCTCGCGCTATAACTATCGTCATGCCATACCAACTAGCCCAAGCTGCCACACTTCTAGGGCAGTTTACTCATTGTGACATAAATTGAAAGGAATGAAATTGAACGAAAAGGCAACCTGTGCCGTAGACAGCAACCGAGCCTGGAACTTCCTGATGACGTGTCCGGTGTCCTACCGATTGACGTGCACGGGTAGTGCCCTACTGGTAACTTCATCCGCTTTATTGCGTACTTATATCTGTGTAATCTTGGCAGTGTTAGCCTACGCCGCTTCGTAGCCACGATTGTGAGTGTCGAACACTCTTTCTTTGACAGCTGACGTCATGTAGTGCGTAATCTTTACGTGGCACGTTTTCAATAAATGCCACACTTAGTAATATGCTTAATCCATACGATCGGGGACCAGACCAGTCGAAGTGACAAAAGAGCCGGAACCACTTGCGGTGTTTACATTACCAACCTATGCATTCTTCCCTTTAAATGCTTGTTTCTGCCTTCAGCGCGCCTTTGTTACCTGATATGATAGCGTTTATGACGGACTGGATAGTTGGCACTGAATTTTTTTTTTCTGCAATATGATGCTAGATAGACAAAAGGCCTGGCGCTTAGCGTGTGTAGGGCAGTCGCGTTTGAACGTGTTTAACGCCATCGCTTTCGAGTCTCTGAATTCCACTACATTTTTCTTGTCCATGGAAGAATATATATATATATATATATATATATATATATATATATATATATATATATATATATATATATATATATATATATATATATATATATATATATATGGCACAACGGGAGCGTTGTCAACAAGGATATATATATTTATTTCCCAACAGTTTCGGGAGGGGTCCTCCCTTCATCAGGGGATGAGTTATACTGACATGAGCTTCCAAACTTTATATATATATATATATATATATATATATATATATATATATATATATATATATATATATATATATATATATATATATATATATATTAATGAGATCTAACAGACAGTAATGCCAAGTAATGTACAGGAGAAGTTATTGTATATATATATATATATAATAACACATATATATATATATATATATGTGTGTGTGTGTGTGTGTGTGTGTGTGTGTGTGTGTGTGTGTGTGTGTGTGTGTGTGTGTGTGTGTGTGTGTGTGTGTGTGTGTGTGTGTGTGTGTGTGGAAGATATTATTGCACGACCGGACCGGAATGGCATCGCGTGACTTCCGGTCGTGCAACAATAGCGCGTTGCGACCACTTCCGGTCATGTCTCCCCCTCCCCCCTACACCCTGACGCCTTAATTGAGTGCGTATATAACGACGTGAGCAGTTAAAACGCAGCCTCAAGTATAAGGCTGCAACCTCGATTGTCCGTCGTGCCTCCGCCGTTTCTGCATCACGTGATCGTGCAGCGCTCCGAAAAAGTTGGCTTGAGTGCTCCTGCACGAAGAGATAGCGCTCGGTAGAAAAAAAAAAGAAACGCGGCGAAGTAATGAGTAGGATGCGCTGCCTTTTTCTTCTTGGCTTCCAAGGGCACTTGCGTATACGTGATTGCAGAATTACGCACACTTAAAAAGACCTGCCACGATGTGCGTGGCTGGCAAAGAGAGTTTTAGTACTGCGGAATGGTGCTACGTACGCATCACGCAAGCGCCTTGCGTTACGTGGCGTCGTTTGCCACTACTAATCGTCTTTTAGTACGCCGTAGTACCCGCGTACGTAACCAGCGGGAAGCGTGTTGCGCCATCTGGTAGATCAAAATAGAAGCACGTGTTGTTGACAGCCAATGTGAGCCAATCCAAGCGTTACAGCCAGATTGTGGCCATATTTTGAGCCTGAGAGCCGGTCGGTGCTTGCCTTCGATGCCGCCATTTTGCAAAACGAAGTCTCGCGCTGTCGCGAACTTGTTCGAGAGCGGCGCGATCAGCTCATACGTACGAACGCACGCATCTCATGCGTGCGTGCGTAGCGGCTGCGTACGTAACGCGATACGTGCGCGTTGCGGTCTGCGCATGCGCACTACGCAGAACGTGGCGTTCTTACGTACGCAACGCCGCCACGTAGGCAGCGTACGCAGTACTAAAACTCCCTAATCTCTCGCCGTGTTTTCTCGGTCATTCGGTGTGCGGGTCACGCTATCCGCGTGTGGCGTCAGTTATAGCGCAGCGTGCACCGTGGTCTGCGTCCTCTGCGACACGCTATATACGTGACACCCCATTCGAAAGTGAACCAGCTTGGCAACAATCTGTTTCTGCGTTGCCCTTGTGACTCTGCATTCCTTCTATTTTTTTTCTTTTGGAAAATTAAAACAAAAAAAAACATACGGAGCGACCTGCATACCTCCGTTTCCGTGTGTGTCCGTATTTAACAGTGTTAGAGTGTTGAATTGGGTCTCTTGGTAAATACTGATTTTGAACGAAGAAGCAGCGGATATAACAGGACGATGTTTGTGTCGTCTCTTCTCCGTCCTGTGCCAGCGCTGTTTCTTCGTTCGAAAACCGTCGCGAACAGATAGCGGTGTCCAGGAATCTATGTATGGGGCATTATTTGTAGCACCTGTAACTGTAGTGCAGTAAATAATGACAAAAATGCAAATTAATTAAAGTGAACGGATAAGTATGTACGCAACAACTTTTTCGTCCAGTTCAACTACTTTACGTTTAAATAGAAATTACCGTATCGCAGTTCAAGACTACGAAAATTGCCCCTACACTTTTCCTGGCTTCATCGCCCGTTGGTTTCATTATAGGGTGTCTCTTCACCAAGAAAGCCAGCCCTCCATCTATTTCCCTGCTGTCGTGCGTGCTTGCGTGCCGAACATGTTGGCACGAAAATTGGGACTAGCGCCTAAACTTGCTTCACTAAAGCGCTCGCTGTACATTTTACCACTACGTAAATTAGACCGAAACATCGATTGTATCTAGAACATGGTGCGCAGAACGGAATATGAGTGATACGAAAGAATAAATTATGTATTGCTTTTATAAGTAAGAGGCCAAGTGTGATTTCTTTCTTTCGTTTTCCTCCATAGAAATGTGTATTTAATTACACGAGTTTGAAAAGCGCATACCCTGCAGTACACTCTCATTCACGTCCCGCTTAGAAGGACTATATCCCGCTTAAATGTACTTTTTTTTCACCGTAAATTTTTGTTTTTCGGTGAAAATAATGTTTTTTTATTTATTGATTGATTGAGATATAGCCAGGAAACCGCCGAGTTTTGTCTTGTTTTTGGATGTAGCCGGTATCTAAGCAGGACCTGATTAAAGATTTCATTAACAGTCAAAATGTGTTCGAGTTCTTTGTTTTTTTTTGTGTGTGTGTGTGTGTGTGTGTGTGTGTGTGTGTGTCGATCAACCGCGTTTAAACTCATTTTCCCTCTCTTTATTTCTTTCTTTTGCAATTTCCATGCGTGTTCTGTGAATAAGGTCGAACCGTGAACGAATCGCGTACATATTACGCTGGATTATTTCTTACGGTAACGCAGGCGATTAATTACAGAGTGCCACTTTTCCGCGTAGATTTTTCCCATAGCTCGATCCTCTTATAGGATTACGCGTCGCGCGGCGCTCGCTAAAAGCCTTGTCGCATCCGAGATTACCGCGATTGCATCGACTCCCTAACTGAGCGTTGCTCCTGCCGTGACCGTGACACCGTCCCTGTCGTAGCGAAGTCATAGAGGTTCCCAAAATGAACTAGAGGGCACTCCGGCGCTGCGATCGTTTGGCGACCATGGGAATGATGGGTAGCACACACATTTGCCTAGTCTTCGTACTTGCGGGCGGCGAATCGTACTTGCGGCTTTGTTTATTGCTGGTTACGGTTTTGTTTTGAAAGAAAGAACGAACCCTTTGGAACTTTGTGACTTGATTCGAAATGGTAAGCCCAAAAGAATAAGGTTGTGAAGCGCAAACTATGAACATTTGCTAATTTATGTTTTCGTGAAAAAAAAACCAGCTCCAAGCCACACAAACACACACGAAGCCAAAAGCAGGCCAGAAGTACGAATATTAGACAAATGTGTGTATACCACCCATCATTCCCATGCTCGCTGAAGCGCCGTGTGTTGCAGCTCCCATAGACACTAGCGCTAGAGTTCGCTCTAGTGTATATTAAGAAACTCTATGAGCGAAGTAAGCGCTTCTAGAGGGCTGACCACATGTACGCGTTGCGGCGTATTGACGCATTGACACGGTGCCGCTCCATTTCTCTCTATGTGGAGAGAGGGCACATGGCTACGCGAAGCTGCACGCCCTCTACCGGTTGAGAGAGGGCGTGGCGCCGCGTCTCAAAGCTACCAAATAACCACGCGCAGCATACGTATACGTATGGTCAGGGCCTTAAAGGGGTCGTGAAACGGTCGCTTTTACAACGACAATGCGACACGATCGGCAGCCACATGCTCTAACTGTATCATCAGGCCTAGTGGACCTGCATATAAGCTTTGCCTATCGAGGGAACGCGAAACTCTACGGCATATCGAGTTCGCGCAAGAGACGCTCATCGGCGTCTGCCATACGCGATCCACGTTTCACAAGGACGCTGCTTAATATGACGTCAGAGTTCAATTGAGCGCTGATTGCGTATGACAAAGATGCTCATGAGTGTCCCAGTTGCACGCACTCCCAAGTACCGAAAAAGTTCCGCGTTCCTCGATAGGCAAAGAATTACTTACGATGACGTCACCTATAGTTAGTGCGTGTGGACGCCTTCGCATTGTCGCTTTACAGCGAGCGTTTCACGACCACCTTTAAGCGTGATTCCACCCCCCACCCGATTGTCTTTACCGTTACAACCACTCCGCTTCATTCTTTGCGTCACGGCGGGCCGGAAATCGGCCATTCTCATGCACGGAGCCGCTGCTGATGCTCGTGGTACGTACGGCTTGCCGACCGCAATACGCCCTCCCTGTCTTTCCTCATTTATTCCTCCTCCTCCTCCTCCAAAAATTGCACGCGTATTCTGGTTATTCTTTTTTTGCGACATATAGACTTGCCCTTAAGGCAGATCATTTTGCGTGTGTACGTGTATTAATTAAAAGGCCAGCGTTGTGTATGAAGTGGTGTCTTGTGGAATCGAATGCGTTTTCGTGTGTTCAGTATCACCGTATAGCAAAGGCCGGCTAATCTCGGCTAAAACGTTTTCGTTTTGCTCCTTCTCAACACGCCATTCTCCGATTTGCCGTCGCGCTCGTACGGCATCTCGCAAGGGACCTCTAAGAAACACGCAAAAATAAACACGTCGTATACGTATGGCGTTCAATTTCACCTCGCCAGAGACTCCACTGGGGACAATGAAATATTCAATGGAAATGCTCAAGGGAATTTCAATGGCAATTTTAGTAAGCGGCGCACATCTGAGACGGCGGTCGTTCGCAGGCGGGGTACGTCGCTAGGCGTCGTTGCGAGTCGCGTAGCATACTCAATAGAAGCAGGCATATCGGTCGCAATCAAGCCCAGAGGAGGCTTTTTTTTTTAGCACGGCCCTCCGCATTCTGAAGGTTTAATATAAATAAATAAATCAATAAAATAAAACAGTTTCAAAGACTGCGTGGAGCTTCATGCTTTGTGGACTCGTATAGGCCCTACAGCTTGCCGCTGCGACGTGTTTAACTGTGTCAGCGCGTACGACCGACTTGGCCGACATTCAGAAGTGCCAGAAAGGCCTAACTTCGTTGCAGGCCGGATGTCGTTGGGCCTAACGTTGTTAGGCCTAACGTGGCTAGGCCTAACTGAATTGTTGAAACGAGCATAGTGCTGCGAGGTTGAGAGAGACGCAGAACACGCGAATTCGGGGGGATGCGGAACTTTGCGCATTTTTTTTTTTGCGAATCGTTGCCTTTAAATGCCGTCGTTGCGTCTCTTGACAATTCTGGTGTAGCCGAAGCCGCATTTCCGGCAGTGGTAACAGGTCTATAGCTTCATTACGAAACGGGTGTAATGCTAAGTTGATTGTACATACGAGCAAAACGCGAAATACATGCGTATAATTGCCCTTGTAACCAACGCCCATAAATCATCCAGGCATGATAACAAGCGCTAACGTCGCTAGGCATATCCCTATCACCTAGCGCGTACCGCATAAACTAATGTGACACTCTAAATGCGAAAATGTCTTACGCCGGTCTAGGCCAGTCTTGGGACATTTTAGCGTGACAAGTCACTTAACTCAAGGTGTTTTCAGGGCGTTGCGCAGGGTACGTTTCACAAGCATTCAATGCCTATATAGCGCTGAATAGTTCGTGAAAATTTAGAAGTTGCGGCAGGCATCCACATGCAGGGTCGGGTCCTTACACAGATTACGAATCAGTTGAATTCGCTTCCAGGCTCTTAACTCTCGATGCGAAGTTAGCTTCGAAAAGCCGCCCTGCGTTAACTCGAACGACCCGGCCATGTCGCGTCAAACACACTCTTCCTGTTGGCCTTTCACGACGGCGATTGCTCTTAGCACCCCTTCTCCCAATCCCCTTGCTCTTAGCACCCCTTCCCCCAATCCCCTTGCCTCGGAGCTTACGTTGCTTTATATAAAATTCTGTAACGCCGGTGCTGGTGTGGCATATACCCTATACTCGCCACTTCCGAAGCCCCCCTTCAGGCCACCCCCCCCCCCCTACATGCTTGCGTCTCTATCCGTATAGAGGTGGCAAACCGCGAATCAAGGAAAACTGCCATGTCACGCACCACCGACAGTTGACTTACCCCTCCTGTACGCCTTAGTAGAGGACTGTTGTCGCGTACGTTGATTCGCGCTTCTTTTTTCTTCTTTTTTTTTATTTTCGCTTCGTGTGTCTTTCTAGTAAACAGAGGCCTTCCGGAAGGGTGTGAAGGCCCAGAGGTGAAGGGGGTGGGGGGTGGGGGAGGGGGAGTGAAGGCGACAGTCGTGTAGTCTCGGGTATTGGGCGGGCTCGCTGTGTCGTACTCCGTCGTCGTGTATGCTATAGACTCTGCGGTGCGATTTATAGTCGTAAACGCCCTGTATATATCCGTCCGCCCCCCTCTGTGTCAAGCCTCCCCATCCCTGCTCTGTGTATCCGGATATACGCGTCCTGCCGGAAGTTGAACCGGCACTCTCGTTCGTACAACACCCTTCTCGCCCTCTTTTCCCTGGCACTTCCTCTTTTGGGGGCGAAGCGCCCAAATGCCCAGCGAGGCGTGTCGCAGGTCGTCTAACTCTATAACCCTCTCCTCCCAACCGCTAGCTGCTCGATACGGGTGCCAGTGTCGACGTAGCATCTCTTCTATATCTTTGGCGATGGTAAAGTTTATATTTATCTAGAGGAAACGAGGAGGTCCCGCTGCAGAGGTGAAAAAGTGCCGGCTGGCCAGCGGTGTCGAGAACAAACGTGATCTTTCAACGTGTGACGAGAATGGGATGGGCGCCTGTTCTCTTCGCACCAACCGTGCCAAAAGTGGTTCGGGTTTCTCTGTATATATTTTGGCCTGTTTTCTTTTTTTTTTCGGGCTAAGCGAGAGGGAACCCCTCTCGGAGGGGGGGGGGGGGGGCACTTTCGGTGAGACAGGTGTTGCAGCGGAAATGACGTGCTGATGTTCGTTCATTTATTCGATCGTTGAGTATGATTGATCGACATGGAAAATCTCTAAAGAGTTTGTAATTTTTTAAAGTTATTTACTTTCTGAAAAAATAAGCCTGCTGGGAAAATGTGGGTGTGCGCCCGACGCACTAATTGTTTCTTCTTTCGCTCTTTCTGTCGCATTCCGCGAAGCTTCCTCCAAACTTTTTCCTTCCTGCGCATCGTGACGATAGGTATAGCGCGAGAACAGAACGACGACACAGAGACGAGAAGGACACGAAGGAGACTTGTCTCTGTGCCGTCGTTCTGTTCTCGCGCTGTACCTATCGTCATGTCACACCAACTAGCCCAAGCTACCACACTTCCATATCGTGATTGTATTTTCACCCACTGCTGAGCGGCCTAACACTTCACTTGCTCCAGACAACCAGGACAGACGTCCGTGCGTTCATACCCCGGGAACAGTCAAGAGTGTCAGGTTAATATCACAGGTTATCTCTTTGAAATATCAGATTGCAACAATAGAAACGGCTGATCGCTGTTAAGTCACCGTTGGAGAGTGAATCAATTATTCGGAAATGGTGCTTTCTATGCGTGTGTGATATCCTTAACCCCTGTTTGTTCCCTAATCCACTCTGCTCTCTTCTTGTCTCTTAAGGTTACACTACCATTTTTCTTTCCGTTGCTCGCTACGTCTAGGATATGATAGTTGCAATCAAAAAGAGGAAATGGACATGGGCCGGGCGTGTAGCGCGTAGACAGGATAACCGCTGTTCATTAAGGGAAGCTAACTGGATTCCCAGAGAAGACAAGCGGGTTGGAGGAAGACAAAAGGTTAGGTAGGCAGATGAGATTAAGAAGCTTGCGGGTATAAATTGGCAGCAGCAAACACAGGACCGAGTTAACTAGTGGAACATGGGAGAGGTCTTTGTCCTGCAGTGGACGTAGCCAGGCTGATGATGATTATGATGATGATGATGATGATGCGCGTGTGACCGAAGCAGTTGAGACGACCACAGGGACGCAGCCAGAATGTTTTTAGGGGGAGGTTAAATATACTCTATAGATGTTCGTGCGCGCGTTTTTACGTGTGCGTGCTTGTAAACGCAAGTAAACAAGCAAAATTTTAAAATTTCTGGAAGAAGTCGAACTTTCCTAACGCCCCCCCCCCCCACCTCCCCATATGGCTACGCCACTGGAGACCCACATCTGTATAAACTCCCCTGTTTTTCGAGTGTAATGCCTACGCCACCGAAATTGAAAACTCGTGTAACAGGCTTCGCTTTTAAGTGACACTAACATGATGCAACAAATCCGCTTAGATTGACTCTGAGGGCTATTATACTTACTATCATAAGTGCATTATCAGAAGCGAAAATCAAGGTTTTCCCGCCTCAATCTTGGCGTGGCGTCACAAATTTCAAAATGTAACGGTCGTACTTAGGCGTCATGAACATGGCCAGATTTCCTGAAGCTGAGTATGTTATGCTTAGTATGTTAAGCTTAGTGTGTTACCTATAGTGTTAAGCTTAGTGTGTGGGAAGCGTAGAGCTTAACCAGAGCTCAATCTAGTTCATTTTCACCGATTCGAAGCTACGTATAGGCTTTATTCAGACGTCGTCAAAATTTGTGACGTGACGGCGTTCGATACGGAAAATTCAAGCTGAGCTCGCAATGTTCTTTTTGCGTCTTTCCTGGATTTGCCAAACGTCTTCTAGCGGTGATTCTGAAATTGTGAAAGGCCACCTTACCAGTGTGGCAGCTTGGGCTAGTTGGTATGGCATGACTATAGTTATAGCGCGAGAAAAAAACGACTACACAGAGACAAGGTCTTTCGTGTCCTTCTTGTCTCTGTGTCGTCGTTTTGTTCTCGCGCTATAACTATATAGTCATGTCAACTTACCGATTATATAAAAATAGGCGCCGTCCTGTCTATCGCTGATCGTCAGGGTTGGTTCCGCCAGTTAACCGAGGAAACACCGAGTAAATCAACCGGGCTGTTCGCAGACCCAATTATTTCGTAATGCCGTCCTGTCTATCGCTGATCGTCAGGGTTGGTTCCGCCAGTTAACCGAGGAAACACCGAGTAAATCAACCGGGCTGTTCGCAGACCCAATTATTTCGTAATGCTCTTTTGTAATTGCGGCCGGTAATGAAATCTTACCTCGCTTGTAGTCTACTATCTACGCAATTTATTTATGGCTTTATGATAACCACATGGCTGGAGACGTTCCCTTGGCGCCGCCGTTTCCTGCATTATACCTGCATCCTTCACTAACAGCCAACCGGAAGTTGTACATCCCACCGGAAACAACCCGTCTCCCGCAGGGGGTCTTCACACCTGCGACCTTTTTAGTCGAAGCCTAAATGGCCGCTGAAGCGAATCGCCGCAGGGTCATCCGTCTGAACGCGCCTTTCTCTGTACTTTCTCTTTTTTTTTCTTTGATTATAGATAAATGCGGCTGCTAACTGTGAGGAGTTAGGGAGATAAACCGAGCCGGAAGTCGGGGCCTCTGCCTTAAAAAGTAAACGCGTTCTTATCAAAGAGCTCGATTTCCCACGACGATATGTCGAGATCTGTCGCTTGGCCACGCCCCGCTGTATGCATGGGTATACAGTTGATGATTGATTTGTGGGGTTTAACGTCCTAAAACCACCATATGATTATGAGAGACGCCGTAGTGGAGGACTCCGGATATTTTGACCACCTGGGGTTCTTTAACGTGCACCCAAATCTGAGCACACGGGCCTACGACATTTCCACCTCCATCGGAAATGCAGCCGCCGCAGCCGGGATTCGAACCCGTGACCTGCGGGTCAGCAGCCGAGTACCTTAGCCACTAGACCACCGTGGCGGGGCTGCATGGGTATACAGTACGTACGGTTCAGTGTTATAGGGAACACTCGAATGATCACCATCAATATTGATCGCCCGCAAACGGCAAGTGGACAAAAAACGTACTTCATGTGCGTCACTATATCGTCTGTCCAGAGGAGTCAGAACTCTTCGGCCACCAGTAGTATTGTGCGAATCAAAGCAACTACGCTTCTGTAAGAAAGAAGTGTCTCAATATGATCTGGTCGTAGGTGTTCCCTCTAACAGTGATTGCGTCTGTACATGCTCGATTGACAACCTACGGGAAAATTTTTGGCTCCGCCCACAAAACCGCGTCCTGCATGGCCTTCACCTGCGAAAGCCGTGCTATAGCCGATTTACGCTCAAACGGGTACTTTTTTTTTTCGGCTGATGTAAATACTAGGCATCATCAATATTAAAAAGTTTGTCGTTGCTAACTAGAACGTTACGTTTAGCTGAACAGCGATATCACAATTCCTGAGAAAGTTCACCCAAGACGTTCAAGTTTCCGAAGTAAAACCAGAGACACGTGCGCGTGCCTTCCTGGTATAGTCAAGAATTTCAACGCGAGGCATTGTCGTTGCAAGGACCTGTTTTCTGTCTTACTCATTGTGCATATAGTACCTCGTACTCTAAATCGTGACCCCCCTTGTTCTAAACATACAGTTGGTTGATTGGTCGTCGCACCACTCTGTAGCTCTAGAGGTCTACGAAACAGCCTTCAGCTCTCCCGTAGTAGAGTACCTAGTACTCTAAATCGTTAACCACTTTTTCTAAACATACAGTTGCAACGGGACGGCCCAGTGCTCTCCCATAGTCGAGTACAAAGTATTCGATATCGTTAAACATTTTTTTTTCTAAACGCATGCTAAGTGCTCTATGTTGAGTACGAAGTACTCGAAATCGTTGAACATTTTTTCTAAACATATCGTTAGGTACTTTTTCTAAGCAAGCGCTATTGGATAAAGCACTCGCGTTAATCCCTTTGAGAGGGATAAAGATGGCTGTGGGTGGAACGTACATTATTTCTTACGTTTCAAGCCGGCTTAAACAATCTAATGAGGCGTCTATTGTTCGTTATATTTAGAGTATTAACGCTGTTATTAAAGTTGGTGGTGGAGTCGCGAAAGTTAGAAATGTCAGCTATAATAGAGGCAGAATCGCTGTAGTCGCGCAAAGTAGAACATACAGACGATCCATCATGCAGAGCTGCAATCAAGACTGCATACACTCCATCATAGTGCTCAATTTTCGAGAAAAAAAAAAACGTATACAGTTTGGGCGATATGCCTGCACTAGGCACTGCACGCTCCTACTCTCTCTTACGTCACTCCTTGCCTCATCTCTTTCCCTCACCCTTACTGTATGCTTACACGGTATTTTTTTTCTATCTTTTTTCCTGTCTGTAACAAGCAAAATATATGTCTGTCTATTTGAATGTGCTGTCTATTTCTGAATTCTTGAAAATTGTTATAACGAGGGCGTTTCAGATTTCGTGAAGCTTGGCGCCAAAGGGAAGCGATCTAGCGCGTTTTTCTTCATTTTCATGTTCGTTTAGTCCGTTCTAATGCTAACGCTGCTAAGAATCATACCAGCGGCTTTCTTTGCGCTCGCAACCCGTGTCACTGTACGAGTGCGATAGCGGCGAGCGGTGGCGCACTTGTCGCGTGCGATTGCAGCGCCTCGGTGACAAGTGCGAATCTAGGTCAGAAGGGCTGCCTGCCGTCTGCTTCTGTTGTGAAGCAGACGACAAGCAGCGGCGTCTGGTTTATCGTTTCGATACAGACGGCCAACAGCCGTCGCACCATGGGGGGTAACTCCACGAAGGGGGTAATGGAGGAGAAGTGGGAGAGAGCGCGAAAAGGGGGGTGGGTGGTGATGGGGAGCATGATCGGGCCAGTCGTTCGGCGGGGGGGGGGGGGGGTCGTTAACCCCTCTTCGGCCAAAACGACCCCTTCCCTTTCACGGCTGCCGCCGCCGGCTTCGTTTCAAGCTCTCGTCGCTTCGGTGTTAGCGGCGGGGAAAAGTCAGCGACCTCGTCTCTCGTTCATATATACACTCAACGATCGACAGACGCAAGACTCCCTGTCCCCCTCCCACTCTCACCCACCATCTTACCAGCCGGATGAGGTGGCTAAATCGGAACGTACCCGTTTGAGAAGACGGCAGTTCTTATGAGAACGGACAGGTTACGACAGCTGCCCATCATCAACCGCCGCAGCTCGCATTCTTTCGCTTCTTCATTCTGACGTCCTTATCGAGACACGACGCTGTTTCTTTTTTTTTTCGTCTGCTTTCGATTATCTCGTTGTGTCGTCTGCTTCCTTTGACGTGCGGTGATTCACGGCTGCCGCTTTGGCGGGAGAAATCAGGAAGCTGGTAGCAGACGACGCGTGGCATTGTCGTGTGCTGGATTGACAGACGGCCACGTCGTTGGCTACGATCTTATGTGGTACTTTTGTGCTGCGTGTTGGCTTGTTCTGTACATCGCACCAATTCTTCCCCGCCGTAGCGAAGTCGCGGGAATGATGCCTAAGGAAACGCAAAAAAAAGCAAATACGCAATAACAACGAAAGCGGGGGTGCTTGTTGCGTAACGCCTCCGCTACGGCTGTGACGAAGTGTGATTGAGCGGAGCGAGAAGTGATCCGATCTCTAGCGCGTTCACCGATACGTACGCTCTCCGTGTCGTCTGCTTGTCTTCTGCTCAGTTATTCTAGCAGAAATGAAGTGCCTGTGGCTTGAGCTGCAGCTGCTTGGATTTATGTGGTGTAGGCGATGAAGAGGGGGCGCTGGTGTCGCCACCGGAGTTGCTTTTGTATTGCATTAACTCGTCGGCCACGAGCGTGGTGATGTGGCCTCAGCAGAAAAGGTGACCTGTAAACAAGGGAGAGGGCCACATACGTCGGAGGAAGCCCTGCGTTATCCGTGACGCGTCATTGTTTTTAATGCGTACTTTTCCTGAATGGCGGCGTATTTGGCTCGTGGTGTGGATAAGTTATTGCAGTAGGCTTTACAATGAATATTTCTTGTAGTAACCGCAACCAGCTGGTTTGTTCGGATGCTAGCTAACATAATCCGACACAAGGGAAGGATACTAAGCTACCTTTGTATGAATGAAAGTTTTGCGTTTAACGCATAGTGGAACTTCCTCGTGTTATCTAAATATATGAGCCCGAAGAGTCGTTTCGCTATTGGCTGTGACAGTCTCCACCAATCATATGTCGAGCGTCGTTAGGCCGCAGTTTCCTATTATGTGCAAGTATACCAAACAGTCTCTGCATATGTTGCGCGAGCTCCGGATTTTTCTCTATTCTTTTATAGTGCAAGTACGTGTTAAGTACGACATATGTTCATTACATTATTTGAAAGTAGCGTCAATCAAATCATTGCTTTGCATGAAATGTTACGTCTTCGAGCTTTCGAGTTTTTTTGTTTTACAATTTCGTATGAAGCGCTGTTCCTGCTGTGTCACTGTGCCTTGTCTGTTTATACAAGCCTGTGCATGTCCTAACCTGTACCCACACCTTGCTATCATCTTTGAGAGAAAGACGGCAGCACTATTCAGAAATAAGTAAATTTAACAAAGAAAATGTACGTGCTTGGTGGGCCGTCATTTGGCGTGGGGAAACCCTTGCACGTGCTCCGCCATGTCGAGAAAATGAATAAACGAAAATACCTAATGAACCGGGACACCGTGCGCATACGTGCGGCGCTTCCATCGCCCAATTACCGCTCGCCACCTTGACCGAGATCCGACGCTGACACCGAAAGAAGCAGTGTAAAGAAAAAAATAAAACTAGGGTGGTTGCTGCCGCCATGACCGTTATAGGGACGACAAGGGTGCTATATATACATATATAAGGTCTCGCATTCTCTCGTTCAGGACGGGGCTGCAGTGTGAGTGGCAAGCCTTCAGTTTGTCGCGGGGTGTGTCATTTTCTTTTCTTGTTTTTTTTGTTATCCTACTCACGATAATCAATGCCACACACCCTTATCTCTCTCTCTCTCTCATATATATATATATATATATATATATATATATATATATATATATATATATATATATATATATATATATATATATATATAAGGAATACGTTCAAGTGAGATTGGCGGGTAATGATAAACTGCTCCACTTTTCTTTTTTAATCGTTTTTTTTGCTTACAGTTTTGCAGGACTACATTTTCCCGAAGTCAGGAGTTGACGTGTATATAGGTCTACGGTGATTTAGTCGCCGATAACTGCAGAGCGTATTGCAGTTAGAGATAAGAATGCAGGCGATGACTCTGAAGCACAACTGGTCTCTCTGTGTATGCGGCGTGTGTGTTCAGTAATCTCTTCACCTATTGGCCTCGTTTTGAGGTCTTCGATTGCAGTGCAGGTTACTGCTCGAACACATATAGGGCAGAATGCATGCAAAAGGGTACGTCTTTTTTTTCTTTTGTTTGTTCGTTTTGCTCGTACATATGTACACCCCTCTAAAATCGCACATTACAAAAAAAAAGAGGGAGAAACCTTGCTCAACTTCCCTGAAGGGGTCATGACACGGTTGTATCACACTACATAGTCGCAATTTATCATTGTAGAAGTGAGCGTGTATATAGCTCGTGGTATGGTTAGTCACGCGCAACAACTGGGCCATAATCGCACGTTTCGACCCGGAAGTTCAATTCGAAAGCGTTGCCCGTAGACATCCAGTCACAAGCAGTGTCCGCCATTTTTATGCATGCACTCTGTGACGTCACCAAGTGAGGAAGCGCCGCTGTCTGTCGTTTGTAGCGAATCGTCTGCATGCAGACGGTCGGAAAGTGTCGTCTGCACCTAATTGGATGAAATTGCACTGTACGCTGTGGAATTCCGCCATCGCGTCGACTCTGATTGGTCCAGCGGGATGCTATACGACCTATCTTATTGGCTTGACGATGCCGCCATTATGGAGTATGACAATGTAGTGTAACTCGACGGTGTGCAAGATGGCACTGCGGTCTCGTTTTAATGTACGATTCGAATCGTCTGTATGAAGACGAAAAGTGTCTGTACTGGATCGTCTTATGTTCCATACATGTTTGTGCGTGAGTGAGTGTATATCATCATCATCATCATCATCAGCCTGACTACGCCCACTGCAGGACAAAGGCATCTCCCATGTTCCGTCAGTCAACTCGGTCCTACAGGCTTGCTGCTGCCACTTTATACCCGCCAACTTCCTAATCTCATCTGCCCACCTAACTCTCTGTCTCCCCCTCTACCGGTAGCCCGGATGAGTGGGTCTTTAAACATTTGCAAAATTAAATTGAAAAAATTTCGAGGGTCGGACCCCTTCTTCTCCTATCGTTACGCCAATGGCATAGGCGGAATAATCGTCTGCATGCGGACTGTCTTCTTGAAGCCCTCTGAAGTCACGTCTACGCGATTCGCGTTGATGCGTAAACTTGGAAACGGCGCGTTAACGAAGCGCAGCTAGATGTATACCGTGGTCCGCACTTAAATCAATCTTCCTATCTCTCGCCTCCTCCCCCCCTCCCTTCCTGGTGCACTTCGTCGCATATTTTTTCCCACGATTCTCCGGATATATGTTAATCCAATTTCCTGGCAAAGCAAAAGGAGCGCGCGCTTCTTCATCTCCGTCTTCACAGGCACGGCGAATAATTTCCTTTCCGTCCAAATTTCCGCGGCCCACTCATGAGTTATTCACTAGTGCCAAACGTGCCCCGCTATAATAACGCGCATCTCGGCCCGACAGCTTTTAATTATACCGCAACCCAGACACTCTTCCGCTTGAGCTTGTGCGCCCAGGTGAAGCAGCTATAGATAGGCCTGCATGCCTCTCGCAGTTTCTCCTATACTCTTATTCATTTTCCAACTCTAATTCGAAAGTTCCGTAGACTATCACGCCGCTCCGCGGCCGCCGACGGTAATTTTTTCAGGGAGGAAGGAAGGAAAATAGAGGGAAAAGAAAGGCAAGGAGGTTAACCAGCCTATAGGCAGCCGGTTTGCTACCCTGCGCATGGGAGAGGGATGAGGGAGATGAAAGAGAGCAGAGAGGGAAGAGAGATAGACACGGCACATTCGGCAGCACACGCGTGCCCACTCAGTCATAGTCCAGTCTTGTCTTTCGCGGTGTGTGACATTGCTGTTACAGCCGCTTGTTCAAGTCCGTGTCGCGTAGGAATTTCAACAGAGCTTTTGTCGCCTTCGGTTGCAATGTCTTCTCTCGGGCACTCGACAGAATAGTGTCCACAGACATTTGGATGTTGTCGATGCGCACAAAAGCGGACGCCAGTGACTGTCTCTGGATTTCATACAATGGACAGTCACACAGGATGGGGTGTAGCGTCTCTTCGCAACGACTGGCATCGCAGAGAGCGTTGTCGGCCATTCCTATGACAAAGGAGTAAGATTTTGTAAATGTAATTTTTTTTTTCAGAGTATTGGAGTTAGCGGTGGGGCAGTGGCGTTCATAGCATGTGCATCTTGGTGTGTCTTGGCTGGCGTTGGAGTCGATGCGCGCAAAAGCGTACGCCAGTGACTGTCTCTGGATGTCATACAACGGACAGTCGCACAGGATGTGGTGTAGCGTCTCTTCGCAACGACTGGCATCGCAGAGAGCGTTGTCGGCCATTCCTATGACAAAGGAGTAAGATTTTGTAAATGTATTTTTTTTTTCAGAGTATTGGAGTTAGCGGTGGGGCAGCGGCGTTCATAGCATGTGCATGTACGTCTTGGCTGGCGTTGGGCTTTCACTAGACCCTTTCTGTTGTAGTTACTGGATGCACAAAGGTCACTGCAGTCGTTGCACAGTCTTCGTTTGCGAAAAGGGTGCGTTTTTTCAGACACAGTGAAGTAACAACTGAGACGCTTATTCGCGTTCATCGGTACCTGTGAGTACGTTTCGTGCGTCATGTGTGCGTAAGAAACGCGGGGCACGTTTCGATCTGCTTGCCATTCGGCACTGATCTTCCGATTTGTTGATATCGCGTTCATCGCTTCGCCTTTACAGCAAAGCTGTGGTGTTTTTTTATTTTTATTTTCAAAAATGCGTCAGAAATATCAACTACAGACCTTCACGCCACAACAGGTGATGTGTTTGGAATTCAGGACTTCTTCGAGGCATCGTATGGGAGTTTCTGAAGCGTCTAAGTCGCGAATAATATGCGACTGCGAAAAGGGTAAAGCCATCGCAAAGCAAAAAAAAAAGAAACAGCGCAGGCCGCATATGTGCTCAGCGACTCCGACCTTAACCGATACTCTCTGTGGGCGCCATATTGAACCACCCTGTGCGCCCCCTATATATAGGCGATGAAACTAGCGAATAATAAAGCTCGTCCGGGCGTGAAAGCGCGGCTCGTCGTTAAGAGGAGGAACACGATCGCGCTAACGCACGCTGTGTGGTCTGCGCATGCGCGCGCATCATCAAGTTGTTTCGTTTAAGTCTATATTGCGCGATACTCGAGAGCGCGACGCGCCGCTGCAGTAGAGGCGTCACACTTTCAACGCGATTTCGTGTGCTTCGTGTCGTTTTAGGGGCGAAGCTCCTTAAAGCGGCACCCGTTAGTCCCTCGTCGTAGTACGTAACATGCCGTACGCTTTGACCTGCAAAGTGGCGCGGGTGAGAGATTTCTCCTGCGCGTTGTTGAACAATAAAAAAAAATTCGCAGCGTCCGCGTTAACTAAAAGCCGAATGCTCCTGTCTCTCGTTCCCCATCATCAGCCATTGGCATGTACATTGAGCACTATCTGAGAAGAAAAGATTGCTACGTTATACTCGCTGGGCGTAACCTCCTTGCTTTTAGAAAGGTTTAGCGAGCGTTGGGCAGCAGTGCCATGAATACAGTGAACTAGTATATACCATGAACTCAAGGTGGTGAAAGGTGGGAAGTAGACCCGAAGCGCAAGCCGTAATAAAGTGTGCGTGTGCCTCCTCTCGTTCAGTCCTTGGAATGTCCGCTGGATGGTGGTGCTGCTATATGGGGAATATATGATAAAAAGATGCGAGATGGTGGTACTTGGAGTGTTGAATAGATGGACGAACGGACATACAGACAGATGCATGGATAGACGCATGAATGGACGCAGGGGTGGATGCATGGACGAACGCAGGGACGGACGCATGGATGGACGTGCGGACGCACGAACAGACGCATGCACGGACGGGCGGATGGATGGATGGACGCATGGACGGCCACACAGACGGACAGATGGACGGACGGAAGCAAGAACGAATGGACGGACGAATTCTTCGCCCCACTCTCCATCATTCACCCCGTGGATATTCTGCCTTTTTTTTTTCCATGTGGCATTTCTTTAGCTGTTGTACGTTGTATTTCCATCACGCTTCGTTGATTAGTGTATAAGTCGATTTCGATCAAAACATGCAAAAGCGCTTCGTGTCGTTTTTTTCCGGGTGTTGATTGGTACGTGGAGTTTAGCGTCCCGAAACCACTATATATGATTATGAGAGACGCCGTAGTGGAGGGCTCCGGAAATTTCGACCACCTGGGGGTTTTTACCGTGCACCCAAATCTGAGCACACGTGGACGTTTTTTCGGGTATTGTATACGATGTATTGAGCTCATGTACTGCTCAAGTACGATGGCCATAATGTCGCTGCAGGTTTGATTCCAGACTGCTGTATTTGCGTATAGGTCTTGGCAACTGTACACACACTGATCGCAGTGGTGATTATATGCAAGGAATGATGAAATTGCGCACTTTAATGAAACACATTGGTTCTACGTACTAGTACTTTGTTAGCTGAGTGCGCGATTAAGAACTACATGAGGGTGCAGCTCACAAACACTTTGAGTAAGACATGTGACGAATACTTTGGGCGACTCGAGTATAGCATGGGTGTTTTAAGACTTGGGTACTTTGGGTGTTCATTGCGTGCACGATAAGAAACTGTATACATTGGATTTAGATTAGGAATACCTCATCTGCATGCAACGTTAACGTATGTATACTGATGGTGTGTTTTGGGTGTGCATTAGAAGCACTTTACGCTGAGCGGAGTGTACGTTTAAGATCTGTGGCAGGTGTAAACGCGCGTTGACACTACGTTAGGGTTAGCTTGTTTCCTTCCGCGTTAAACTAAACCCACTTCTCCTTGGGAGTTTGCTTTGTCTTTACGATCACGTTTGTAAATTCACGATCGTTAGCGCGCGCGTGTGTGTGTGCGTGCGCGCTTGTATGTTTGTATGTTTGCCACATACGAGAAGCAGAGTCGGGGTGCCAACATAAGACGTCGTCCTTTCCTTTCCAGCGAAATTGTATACAGTTAAAAAACGCCGCCGTCCCCCTCTCCTTTCTCTGTGGCGTATACTTATACGAGTGCCATCTGTCGCCTGGAGCCGTCGCTCTGGCGTCGCTGCTGTTGGATTCTTATTGCAGGATTCTTATTGTTGCAGGATTCTTATTGCAGGATTCATATTGCAGGAGGATGTTGGATTCTTATTGTATTACACTGCGGGATATGTTTTCTTTAATGACGCGTAGGTACTGTGGCTTTGTAAAATCCTTACAACAATGCCCCTATAGACCTCTGCAGACAGACAGACAGACAGACAGACAGACAGACAGACAGACAGACAGACAGACAGACAGACAGACAGACAGACAGACAGACAGACAGACAGACAGACAGACAGACAGACAGACAGACAGACAGACAGACAGACAGACAGACAGACAGACAGACAGACAGACAGACAGACAGACAGACAGACAGACAGACAGACAGACAGACAGACAGACAGACAGACAGACAGACAGACAGACAGACAGACAGACAGACAGACAGACAGACAGACAGACAGACAGACAGACAGACAGACAGACAGACAGACAGACAGACAGACAGACAGACAGACAGACAGACAGACAGACAGACAGACAGACAGACAGACAGACAGACAGACAGACAGACAGACAGACAGACAGACAGACAGACAGACAGACAGACAGACAGACAGACAGACAGACAGACAGACAGACAGACAGACAGACAGACAGACAGACAGACAGACAGACAGACAGACAGATAGATAGATAGATAGATAGATAGATAGATAGATAGATAGATAGATAGATAGATATAGATAGATAGATAGAGATAGATAGATAGATAGATAGATAGATAGATAGATAGATAGATAGATAGATAGATAGATAGATAGATAGATAGATAGATAGATAGATGATAACAGGCGCGTCTGAGTGGTTGAACTAAGGACGACGTAAAAAAGCTTTGTGGAGTGAAGAAGTCGGTTACATTCGAGAAAATATGGCATCCCGTATGCCATTGCCTGTGAAGGAGGCGTTGAAGAAGGGAGCGGAAGCGAGAAACGGAGTGGGAGGTTTGCAGCTTTTTATAAATAAATAAATAAAGAGTCCTGTGTGAGTATAAAGGAAGAACATGGTTTGACAAAGGATTTCTTTTTTCTCGTTTTTCATCGTTTATTCTCGGTCCTCAGCCGATCTGTCTCGCGGCGTCTACGGCATTGATTGCGCCGTCTCCTTACGCGGAATGACCGCCCTCTGTACTCTTCAAAGAGAGTCGAGGCATGGCCCTGTGTGAGTGCACCATCTGCGCTTACCTCTGTTCTGTTTATGCGTTTGTATTTTTAAACGTGAAAAAAAAAACTGCGAAGTGGGAAGCAAGATGCGCCCTCGAAAGCAACAGCTGGGCTTCTGAACAAGTTATGTTTCCGTCTGTGTGTTGTGTTCTTTTCTGTTTGTTCTTCTTATTTTTTTAGCAACACGTTCTTTGCGTCTTCTCGTCTATTTGTGGGTGCTGTCTGTTGTTGGGTAGATATCGGTTTAGGGTACTTGATGCTGTGTCACTCGGTAGGTGTCACCTATAGATTTCAATATATGTTCCGCAGACTTTCGCGGCTTTCTTTACCTATAACACGAACACGATTCATTGATTGATTTGATTGTTATGTGGGGTTTAACGTTTCACGACCATTATATGATTATGAGAGACAGCGTAGTGGAGGCCTCCGGAAATTTCGATCACCTGGGGTTCTTTAACGTGCACCCAAATCTTAGCACACGGGCGTACAGCATTTAGGCCCGTGTGCTCAAATTTGGGTGCACGAACATGCATATCCATAGAGTGGAAATGGTGACTAAGAATGGGCATCGCGAAAAAAAAAATCCTCACTTAAAAAATCTCAAGAAGCAGATTGGGGGGTGAGTGTGGCCCGGCAAGCACATCGTCGTAAACATTAAAGAAAAAACAAACAAAAATAAAACGCGTAAACGTAAATTGAAAATTTTGTTGAAACGCACTAAAAAACGGATGGACAGAAGAGGCTGTCCTTGTCAGCCTCTTCTGTCCGTCCGTTTTTTAGTGTGCTTCAACAAATTTTTCAATTATGAACGTAATCCAACTGGCCCAGCTTGCCATCTTGCTACGTAAACGTAAATTCGTCCGGTGTAAACATTATCGGCGTCACGAATCAAAAGAGGAGACGACCCTGAACTCCCTCTACCCGGAAGACGCCACCTTTACGTAGGTGGTTTCTGCAAACACCGGCCGTAGCCGTGTCGCAATCGCGCATGCAGCGCCACCTACGCGCATGCGCACTCGAGATCGACGCTCTCGTCTGCTGCGAATTCAACGCCCGTATGAACGCGGATATCTACCCGGGTCACTCGCTAGGCAACACTCCTCGCGAACTCTCTCTTTGTGTGTTGTTGCATTTATACAGTGGAGAGGCGACAGCTGTTCTCAGAGCGATTGTGAACAATTTATCGCCGTCGTTATGCGTCTTTCCTTCTCTGTGTACAATACAAGAGCCACAACTCGCTTGCGTAACGAAAAAAAAAAGGGGGCTGTCACGAAGCGTAATAATACGTAGCGATCGGATGTACGTTTGATCGACGTTACTAGATTAATCTAGTAACGTTGCGTTTGATCGCATGTGTGGCTTAATTGGTCATACGCGTCTCCAGGGTCGGGTAACTATGCTTGGGCTTAGTTGTCAGCTTACTTACTATGATAATTAAAACACTGAAGATAACACAGTTTGTCGTCCGTGTCTGTCGCTCCGTCTGTCCGCACTTAGTTCCAATCGCAGAAATAAGCCTGTTTCGTAATTGTGTTTAGTATTCAACCATAATTAGGGAAGCGTATTTGTATTCGTTGAGGCACATTTTCTGTCTTGGGTACATAACCGATTCATCCTTATTATATTCCTACTGGGCCCGCGTTTGCTTGGGTTGGATGGATGTATTCGGTTGAGTAATTTACTTGGCTTTGCTGGGTGGTTTGTGCTGATTACTTCGCTTTGAGTTCAGTGCATACAACTACCGATAGAGACCGCGTTGGCTTGGGTTTCGTATAGATGTGTTCTGCAGAGGGCACTTTACTTGGGTACGTATGTCATGTGTAGGGTGCTCGACTTGGAAGCGCACTGTGAACTCAAGTGATTTTTAGTGCGTGATCTCGTTTTGCAGTTTTATCTTGCGCGTTGGCTTGGGTTTCATACCTCTTTTCTGGAGCGTACTTTGCTTGGGTACATGTCTTGGGTTGCGTACCTCAAATGGAAGCGCAGTTTACTCGAGTTGGTTTTCGTATCAACTTTCGTTTTGTGTGCTTGGCTTTGTTTATGCATCTAACTAGAGTTGTAAGCGCGCGTTGTTTTGGCTGGGACGTTAGCACAGCTCGACAGTTTTGTACCATGCGTGGGTTCTTGTGTTCGCCACAGCGCGCCATATTTTTGTACCATTCCCCGGCGAAATGTGTTTATCCATGAGCAAAATGACAACGAAGGTGAAACATCTCGGAGGCTTGGTCACGACCCACGCAGTACGTTTCACTTCGTGTCTCAACACAACAGCTGACGGTCGAACGGTTCTCGGAGGCTTGTCAGCGGAAGCCTGTGTGTCTCTTCGTGAGTCTGTAACCGCGTCGAAATACTTTAAATAAAGAAAGGGGGAAAAACGAAAAAGAAACAATAAGCGAACGTATTATAAGGCCTGACGAGCTAGCCAAGTTGCAATGGAGCTGTGCGCTGCCAAATCCTTGCCTTGCTGCCGTTGTTGTTACGAGCGTGGGAGCGTGTTAGCCTCTCCCTCTCTCTTTCCCATTCCTTCACTCACTCGCTACTCATTCTTGAAACGCGTTACCGAGATTTGACGCCGAGCCAGCGAGAACGTCGTCTTCAGCCGTCCTCTCTGTCATCAGTGCAGCAGCTGTTCTTCGTAAATAATTACCTGACATTTTCTTTTTTTTTTCTTAATTACGGTGCAGTTACTTAAGCCGTCAAACCGTTTCCAGCGTGGGGTCATGTGTTTTTAATCGCGGTAAGTGACGCAGCCATTAAAGAAACGAGCTGAATAGAAATAGATCAAAGTCGAGCTGCGAACTGCTTGACATGACGAAATCGCGACTTCGATGCTTCCAAGTAACATGACTTTCGGTTTTGTGTCTCCAGAAGTGGCAACAGATGGAAGCTTCGGTTATTATACCCGCTGCGATAAAATCGGAGTGGCCAGTTATGGACCGATATCCGAAGACCCACGATCAACTTTTTTCCTATAGGTATACACTGTTCATCGGTACTCTCGTTCATCGGACGAGTATATATCTTCCGATGGAAGCTATGGATGTTGTTCCGCGCCATTTATACTAAGACCTCGCAGTAAAGCAACGTCTAGCCTGCCACGTCTAGAGACGCTGATTTGCAGCGCAGTTTTGATGACGTCACAGATTCGGTGGCTCGGCCTGGTGCTACGAAACTTCGCATCAACTGATGACGAAACTGCGTGCAAACGCGCGCGAGACGCACGAAGCCCTGATCTCAGTCGTGATTTGACGTCCTGCCAATCTCTTTTTTTTTTTCTCTTCTTTATTTAGAGACGTGGCTCGCCATCCCACCGCGCGCCTTCCTTGTACACAGAAGACGTGTCCAATGCCAGCTGCGTTGATTATATCGCAATTGTTCCTTAATCGTTGTTCCTTAATTAGCACCTTCCTTATTCAGCGGGCTATACTGCGTACCATTTCGTACCCAAGACAGTTCTTGTCGAGTTGTATATTTATCAATAGTACGAACTGACTCAACAATGCGGATTAAACTGCTGTTCTCTTGTGTGTGTAACGCCTACCTTGTTAGGTCGTTTTGTTTGATATGTGGGGTTTAATGTCCCCAAAACCACCATATGGTTATGAGAGACGCCAGGTCGTTTGGTTTGATTTTACTTTACCACTACTTAGTCGAACAAAAAAAACATGAGCAGCCATTTCCCGTTCGGGCAAAAGAGGACAAGCGAAGTTTGTAGTGGGCGTTCCTGACATACCTTGCTATCTATCTATCTATCTATCTATCTATCTATCTATCTATCTATCTATCTATCTATCTATCTATCTATCTATCTATCTATCTATCTATCTATCTATCTATCTTCTGTCTGTCTGTCGATGGCATAGTACAATGCCCTCTCATAAGTTTTCCTCAAGCATCTCATCAGCACAACATTTCAGTTCCATTTCAATTTCAATTCAGCTTTATTTCAGGTGTGCCCTGAAAAGACAGAGGCTAAAGGCTTTAATCGCCTGATGGTGGCCTCTGCTCCCCAGAGTTCGGAGCAGGTACACAAGACATAAAGCAAAACAGAAACGCTAAAAACCAAACACATACAAAAATAATTGCGTACAAAATCGAGCTAAATTACTTAATTGGAACGATGTCAGTTGCTAAATTCGACAACGAGGGTCATACGCGAGACACGGAAAAATGACAGTGAAACTTGCAACGTGAAAACGAACGATAGTTATAGCGCGAAACAAACGACGACACAGAGACAAGAAGGACACGAAAGACACATGACATACCAACTGTCGTCATGCCATACCAACTAGCTTAGACTGCCACACTTCTAAGTGAAAACGAAGAGTGGACTCGACGTAATACCGCACTGCCGCATCAGATATAGCTTTTTGTCGAGAAACTAGTGTCTCGCTTTAATCCCCCTACCCCTTCCCCCTTTATGCCGGATCGTCAATAAAGTTGTTTCACTCACTTGAAAAAAACTCACGATCGCTGTCGCGATCGTCATTATTGGAAAAACGGCGCGTAACATACGCGCTCGACCCTTGAAGGAACCATTTCTGTGTTCTCTACGGCGGCGGGGTTTTTCGTATGCGACGCAGCCGTCGCGGATATGTCTGAGTCATAACAAGGAGTTGGCTCGAAAAAGATCGAAGAGTTTCGTGTCGAGGAGTCCTTCAAAGATGAGCACGCGTTGGAAGAATGACGCGCGCTGAAGAGCACTGTGCAGCAGCCGGAGGTGTTCGGGTAGAGCCAAAAGACAAAAACCGACAACCGCCGGTCTCGCGCTGACTAAGGTCTTTTCCTTTGTGCTGAGAGCAGCGCGTCGCACGCTAAACGCGCCGCTATACCGGCGCCTTTTGAGCGACGTTTGCGGGGGAAGTGTCTTGGGAAGCCGCCAGCCGCGCGTAGAACTCCTCCGCGAAGGCTTCTCGATTGCCAAGTTCCGTGCAGCGGAGCCGACGCTATAGGACAGACCACCTCCTACGATGTACGAGGGCAACCGGTAAAAAAACTGATGTGCGGGATACGAACCCGAGGAGGTAACGATGATTGATTGATATGTGGGGTTTAACGTCCCAAAACCACCATATGACTATGAGAGACGCCGTAGTGGAGGGCTACGGAAATTTCGACCACCTGGGGTTCTTTAACGTGCACCCAAATCTGAGCACACGGGCCTACAACATTTCCGCCTCCATCGGGAATGCAGCCGCCGCAGCCGGGATTTGAACCCGCGCCCTGCGGGTCAGCAGCCGAGTACCTTAGCCACTGGACCACCGCGGCGGGGCCGAAGAGGTAACGAGTCGACGTCACTGGGAGGTCAGTGCACAGTGCAAGTTTCGCTGACGTCATGTGAACCGTAACACAATGTATAAGAACGAACTCTTTATTCATTATTTTTTAAGGAAGAGCGTTTCCATTGGCTGAAGCCCGCGAGGCGGCTGAAGAGCTTGGCATCTCAGTCCCCCACGTGGAAGCTGCCCGCAACACAGTGATCTGTGTTTTGGAGGACCAAATAAAAGTTTATCCAATCCAATCCAATTCCATTGGCTGCGCTAGCGTATGGCAGCCGTGGCGATCGCAAGAACAAGCCGCTGGACTGGTATATCATTACATAGTGATGGACATGCGCGCCCTGGATACCGTTATGGAGACACATTCCAGTGTTATGCTCAATTCGGACATCCGTATGATGAGAAAAG
>WOVY01004678.1:0-25474 GCA_013436015.1 Rhipicephalus annulatus
AAACCCATTGAGTCCTTGGTGTTTCTATTTAATCAGTTGTGATAGCGGCTACGGACAACAGCGTTGCCATAGGCGGCAGCAGGCAACTAGGGTTGCGCACGCTACCCTAGCGGCCCTTGAGAAAGTCGAATTCGCTTAACTACATTTTCGGTGTTAGGCAAATACTGGGTAGACTTTTTATAGCCTTAGTTTTGTATCACCATATATATAATATAACATATATAATTACTATACCTATTCGCTCGATAATGCGACCACAGAAGACTTTGACCATACATTCGGGTAGAGAGTTCACCAACATAATTTTTGAAAGGGTAAGGAAAGAAGCATCTAATGCTGTCGCATGCTGTGATTTTGAACTACACTCTTGCCAGCTGTTATTACTCTTGTAAACAAGGTATTTATTTATTTCTAATTACTTGTTCATTTGTTTGTCTGTTTATGTATCTGTTGGTTTGTTTGTTTGTTCGTCTTCAATACTGAATATCACTTTCGATAGCTTAGTAGGTGCGCAATATGTTACAGCAGTTCCTGGTCGCAAGTACACGTGTCCCATGCGTGTTGCTTTTCTAGATGCGGAAGCATCTTATACTCGCGCCTTGTAGTGCGCCGTCCGCGCCGCTTCTCGAACATTCGACAGCTGACGCGCCGCGCATGCGCCCGTCGCGCCGTCGCATCTGTGCCGCGCGCGCGCTTCTCCTTCGAGAACATTCGACAGCTGACAGCGCATGCGCCGTCGCGCTGTATATATTACTCAAGGTCGGCGCTCGCTCGCTCAGTTGCCGCTCGTCGGTTGGTTTGTACGGCGCGTCGACGTCCAAGGTCACGGTGAAATGAATTCCAACGAATCCACAAACACAATGATCGACGTCCCTTCGACCAGCCGCCGTCCTTTCGCATACGTGTGTACGTGTTCACTCATTTAACACCCCCTCCTACAACCACGTTTAACCAATTTTTAGCCATCGACCCAAGTAAGTCGCAATTTAACACCCCCCCATTTCACAACCACGTTACCAATTTAGCCATCGACCCAAGTAAGTCGCACTTTAACACCCCGTTAACCAATTATATGCTCCGCATCCTCCTCAGTGTTCCCCCGATGGAAGCTGCGGGCAATTTTTTATTTCGAGTCTTTTTTCGTTTGTTGACGAAACTGATGGAAGGAATAAACACAATTTTTGGAAACGATTCATCGGGTGTGAAATTTCTTTCAATAGAATCAGAGTTTGTGTAAAAGGGCCATAACAACGTTTGCTCTTCCCACGTGATGTCAAGAAAGAAAGTAGATCGTCCGTTCTGAACGCTCCATGGAAACTCCCGCAGCGATTCGTCGCAATCGTGAGGCTATGCGTCCCCAAAACATCGAAACAGGGCTTTTCCAAAGCATAGCGAATACATCAGTGGTCGCAAATGAGACGATTTCTGCTGATAAACAAGAACGACGGGAAAAAAACGCGAAAGTGAGTTATACATACGTTTTTTTTTTGTGTGGCCAGACAAGTAAGAGAGAAACAGAATAGTGTCAAATGAAAGTGTGGAATATGAACAAATGTCATGTGGTCGCGGAGAGTAACGACCTGATATAAACAAAGCGCTGACCTAAATGATGTTTGAACGTCCAAATATCCTTCGTCGCAACAGGCCAAAGTGTTATTCTTTTCGGAGAGCTGTCGAGATTGTCGAAGAAGATGCTTGTAGCAGCATTACACCTCAGGAAAAACTCCTGGCAGGCGCTGCAAAACATTTCTGAGAGGCAAGAAAAATTCCAAGGCTCTTCTCGAAATTTTTTTTTTGTTTACGTTGAACCAGAGTGGGTTTCAGCAAAGACAAAGAACACAAACGCAGCAAAAACGATGAAAAAAAAGACGTCCCAATGACAATATTTTCATCTTCTAAATGAAGAGATGAAGTTTGTTTTTTCTCTCGCAGTACCCCACGAACTCATCGGATGCTTTTTGCCGCGGCGAAGGGCGATACGTAATTAATGCATCGAAAACGTTGAACTCTGAGCAGTGAAATTCGCGAACAGTTGATGCTTCCGCACGATGCCCGCACGGGCCCTGCCAACACACGACAAAAAGCGAGTGCCAATGCTGCTGTTTCTTATTGAATTTAATATCTTGAACGTAATATTTGTATCACTTTACTACAGTGAAGTAAGGGACTGACATGCATCTTGTACGTACCAGTCTATGTTTCCGTCGCATACCCCGCCGCGGTGGTCTAGTGGCTAAGGTACTCGGCTGCTGACCCGCAGGGCGCGGGTTCAAATCCCGGCTGCGGCGGCTGCATTTCCGATGGAGGCGGAAATGTTGTAGGCCCGTGTGCTCAGATTTCGGTGCACGTTAAAGAACCCCAGGTGGTCTAAATCTCCGGAGCCCTCCACTACGGCGTCTCTCATAATCATATAGTGGTTTGGGACGTTAAACACCACATATCAATCAATCATGTTTCCGTCGCAAGTGAAGGTTACTTACTGTTTGGGACTGGCTTTTCTGTACCGCATCATCGACGCTGATATCGTCTTTGGACGTCGCAATTTTAAACTGGTGACCGGCTCGAACATGTATAGATGTACAGTGCTCAACTCGGCTGTCTCTAGCGACGCAGCATCATGCGCGAAACAACACGAGCGACATCTGCAGTCGCAAATATGCCACATCTGAGCATGCGCGGCGCAGTGATGTGCCTGCCTCGAAATACTGATCCCTGTTTATCACCGCGCATGCATCAACCGCTTTGACCATCGAAAGCACTCTGAGCGATTTTCGCGTAAAAAAAACACTAAAAGAAAACGAGAAAGACGAAGTAAAACCGTTGTCACTGCGATATGATATCACGAAGCAAGAATTTTTTTTTTCGTGGTTTCATTTCAATTTTGTAATGTTCACAGAGCTTCGATGGCCAAAGCAGCCATCGTGGCCGCGGAGATAAAGAAGGGTGGTTACCGCAGGGCAGGCACCTCAGTGGCACCGCACATGCTCAGATGTGGCGTATTTGCGACTGCAGATGTCGCTCGTGTTCCACGCGCGACACACCATCGTTATAGACAGCCGTGTTGTTCCCCATTACAGTGAACCCACAAAGACTTCCACAGCTCACCGTAATAACAGCAACTACCTGATTTCAACAGATAAACGCAGCATCACCTATGGGCCAGCGCAGTCAGCTGCCCTCGCCGTCTTCGCGCGTGATGTCATAGAGATTCGATCAATCACTAGGGCGGTGAGACAAGCGATAGTATCCACGGCGCCTCTTGCTTGTTCTCAGAAACATGGAGTTGTTTGCCTCAACTTAGGCATATTTCTGACCTATTATTTTGTGTTCGCCACGGGAAATTGCGTATCATGACACCATAAACTCGTTTTTTCGGTGTTTCAGTGTATATTTAGTAAGTGAGGCGACTTCTTGACTTTTTGTAGCATTTTGCTTCTCTAACGCGCCCGAATATAGAAAAAAAATTCACTTTGGTGCTAGGGCACGAAATGAACTAAACTGGTGTAAGTTAGCAGTTAAAAGCATAAAGTAACAAAAATACCTCATTGGGGTTCTGTAACGTGCACCCAAATCTGAGCACACGGGCCTACAGCATTTTCGCCTCCATCGAAAATGCAGCCGCCACAGCCGGGATTCAATTTCGCAACCTGCAGGCCAGCAGTCGAGTATCTTAGCCACTAGACCACCACGATGCGGCTAGGTAGGGCTTGTAGGAAGGGTATTGGAGGCGTCGTGTAGGAGTGCTTTTAGGAGTCGTGTAGGGGCACTTTCAAGAATAAAACTGAAAAACAAGCTGACCTACTGAGCCAACCTATATATAGACCATTTGATCAGTGCTGCCATGTCGGGCTATTAACATTTGTATTTTGCATTTTTTACAACAAAACGAAGTGTTATAGTAAAGGCATAAGCATGAAAGGGGTTCAGAGCGTGCATACGATGTTACATGGCAATATTACTTCACGTCGCCATATACAAAAAAAAACACTTGAACCTAATAGTCCAAGACGGTGGTACCCATATGCCTTAGGTAAAACAGTCTATAGACCATATCAATAAGCGCATTTCAGGAGCGAAGCTGTTCGATGTACAACCACCGCCATCCGGCGCCACCTAGGAAGAGAACCAGGTTACGTGTCAAGGAGACGAAGTGAAAGAGGGAACTAGAGCAGCAGCGCTACGCCGGTCCCATAAACAGTGCACTGCGGGAGAAGCGGACCAGTCAGCAAGCACACAGGGGCATAGTTCGAGTAGCAGCTGCAGCTCGCATGAGAGCCGCAGCGCTGAGGTCGAGCAGCGCACACCTTGCTTCGATAGAAGGGAGTGCAAGCCGCTGTGCAGATATTCCACTAATACTGACGTTCGACAGAAGAAGGCAGAAAAAATAAAACGAAGTTTTTTTTCTACTCTTGTTGTTGTTATTGTTGTTGTCTGTTTATGTACTGAGAACACCGTTGTACGCTGGTGCCAAAACGGGGGCCCGCAGCTTCGTCAAGCTATCCTTGCGATGGCTTTTTCTGCCGGCCTCCGGCATTGTGTACTATGTACATGATGTCAATAAAGTTCACTGTTCGCTGTTCAAGTTCTCTACGTCAAAACACCTATGAACCACAGTCAAAAACGAAAGAGCCAGTGCAAGCAATCACAGCAAAACACACGTTTAGGACAGAAACACAAAATGAAAACACAAATAACAACAAAGCAAAAATACAGTCAAGAAGCCACCAGAGCTCCAAATTGCCTTTAGATTTTACTGCATAAAACTGGGTCGACTTTTCCCTGTTTGAGGCTGCAGAATACCAGAACAAGAAAAAGGTAGGCCAATACAACAGCTGCATAGAACACACCAATGTGATACTTTGATGCATCTATGAAAAATTTCGGGCAAGTATACTGCTGTTGGAGTTCGACGAACTGCGTTCGAATGTGTGCAGTAGGTGCACATATTCAGTAACCTTCATGTTTATTTAGTAACCTTCATGAAAGATAGGACAGCGGCGATGGCGTAGTGGTTAGAGCATCCGCCTCGCATGCAAGAGGTCCGTGGTTCAAATCCCGGTACCGCGCAGTTCCCAACCGGATTAAAAAAAAAAAAATCCGCGTGTTGATGGAACTGCATTAAGAGGCCTGGGGTGCGGCCTCACCGGCAAACACCGCCGAGAACGCACTCCCTCACCAGAGAAGGATTGGCCACCCTGGTGCAGTATCTGGCCACTACCTCCCACATGCTTACGTCAAATAACTCACGGCCCTCAGTCCCCAGCAGCTGCAAAGCAACTGACCACGGCGGCGGTCAGATCTGCAACGCAGCAGAGGGTGCTAAGAATCTCTGGATCCGGACAGGCCGCCATTGGAACCTGAACTTGGCCACGTTTAACGCTAGAACCTTATCTAGTGAAGGAAGTCTAGCTGTACTATTCGAGGAGCTAGCGGGTGTTAAATGGGATATAATAGGCCTCAGTGAGGTTAGGAGGACAGATGAGGCCTATACGGTGCTACAGAATGGGCACGTCCTTTGCTACAGGGGCTTGGCAGACAGAAGAGAAACTGGGAGTGGGGTTCCTAATTCACAGAAACATAGCTGGCAACATAGAGGAATACTATAGCATTAATGAAAGGGTGGCAGGTATCGTAATTAAACTGAATAAAAGATACAAAATGAAGGTAGTACAGGCTTACGCGCCTACATCCAGCCATGAAGACGCTTCAGTTGAAAGCTTCTATGAAGACGTGGAATCGGCAATGAGTAAGGTAAAAACACAGTATACTATAGTGATGGCGACTTTAATGCAAGGTAGGGAAGAAGCAGGCTGGAGACCAGGCAGTAGGAGATTATGGCATCGGCACTAGAAACGCCAGAGGAGAGCTACTAGTAGAATTCGCAGAACGCAATAATTTACGGATTTTGAATACCTTCTACCGAAAACGGGAAAACCGCAAGTGGACATGGAGGTGCCCTAATGGCGAAAATAAGAACGAAATAGACTTTATAATGAGTGCACACCCTGGAATCGTGCAGGATGTGGAAGTGGTTGGCAAGGTACGATGCAGTGACCATAGAATGGTACGGTCTCGAATTCGCCTAGACTTGAAGAAGGAACGACAGAAACTGATACGCAAGAAGCCAATCAATCAGCTAGCACTGAGAGGGAAAGTACAGGAATTCAGAGTGTCGCTGCAGAACAGGTACTCGGCTCTTAGTGAGGAAACCAACCTTAGCGTAGATACAATGAATGATAATCTGACGAGTATCATTACGGAGTGTGCAGTGGAAGTTGGAGGCAAGGTAGTTAGACAGGACACTGGCAAGCTTTCGCAGGAAATGAAGAACCTAATTAAGAAGCGTCAAATCATGAAAGTGTCAAGTACAACAGACAAAATAGAACTGGCAGAGCTTTCGAAGTTGATTAATAGACGTAAGGTATGCGATGTAAGAAGGTATAACATGGAGAGAATTGAACACGCTCTGAAAAATGGAGGAAGTGTCAAAGCATTGAAGAGGAAACTTGGGATAGGCAAAAGTCGGATGTATGCACTAAGGGACAAAGAAGGCAAAATAACTACCAATATGGATTGGATAGTTAAAATAGCGGAGGAGTTTTACAGAGATCTGTACAGTAGCCGAGACAACCACGACCTTAATACTATAAGAACTAGCAGTAACCCAGACGACACCCCACCGGTAATGATAGAAGAAGTCAGAAAAGCTTTGGAGAGCATGCACAGAGGCAAAGCTGCTGGTGAGGATCGGGGTAACATCAGATCTGCTGAAAGATGGAGGACAGATTGTGTTAGAAAAACTAGCCACTCTATTTACGAGGTGTCCTCCTGACGGGAAAAGTACCAGAGTCTTGGAAGAACGCTAACATCATCTTAATACATAAGAAAGGAGATGACAAGGACTTGAAGAATTACAGGCCGATCAGCTTGCTCTCTGTAGTATACAAGCTATTTACAAAGGTAATTGCTAACAGAGTAAAGAAAACATTAGAATTCAATCAACCAAAGGAACAAGCAGGATTTCGAACAGGCTACTCAACAATTGACCACATTCATACTATAAATCAGGTAATAGAGAAATGCTCAGAGTATAACCAACCACTATACATAGCCTTCATAGATTACGAGAAGGCGTTTGATTCAGTAGAAATATCATCCGTCATGCAAACACTGCGGAATCAGGGCGTAGATGAAGTATATATAAACATTCTGGAAGAAATCTACAGGGGATCAACTGCTACCATAGTGCTTCATAAAGAAAGCAACAGAATACCAATCAAGAAGGGTGTAAGGCAGGGGGACACAATTTCCCCAATGCTATTTACCCGCGTGCTTACAGGAGGTTTTCAGAAGCCTAGAATGGGAACAGTTAGGGATAAGAGTCAATGGAGAATACCTTAGTAACCTGCGCTTCGCCGATGACATTGCATTGCTGAGTAACTCGGGGGACGAATTGCAACTCATGATTACGGAGTTAGACAAGGAGAGCAGAAAGGTGGGTCTTAAAATTAATCTGCAGAAAACGAAAGTAATGTACAACAACCTCGGCAAGGAGCAGCGCTTCGAGATAGGTAATAGTGCACTTGAAGTTGTAAAAGACTATGTCTACTTAGGGCAGGTAATAACCGCAGAGCCGAACCACGAGATTGAAGTAACTAGAAGAATAAGAATGGGGGTAGAGCACATTCGGCAAGCACTCTCAAATTATGACAGGTAGATTGCCACTATCCCTCAAGAGGAAGGTATATAACAGCTGTATCTTGCCGGTACTTAGCTACGGAGCAGAAACCTGGAGACTCACAAAGAGGGTTCAGCTTAAATTGAGGACGACGCAGCGAGCAATGGAAAGAAAAATGGTAGGTGTAACCTTAAGAGACAAGAAGAGAGCAGAGTGGATTAGGGAACAAACGGGGGTTAAGGATATCATAGCTGAAATCAAGAAGAAGAAAATGGACATGGGCAGGGCATGTAGCGCGTAGACAGGATAACCGCTGGTCATTAAGGGTAACTGACTGGATTCCCAGAGAAGGGAAGCGGGTTCGGGGGAGACAGAAGGTTAGGTGGGCAGATGAGATTAAGAAATTTGCGGGTATAAATTGGCAGCAGCAAGCACAGGACCGGGTTAACTGGCGGAACATGGGAGAGGCCTTTGTCCTGCAGTGGACGTAGTCAGGCTGATGATGATGATGAAAGATAGATCACAGTCTATAACCTGCCGCTACCATGGTGTTAGATATAGCGCAGGAGCTGTCAAACGGTGCGCTAGAAATGGCACGCCTCTTTCCTTAGCAAGACTGCTCAAACAAAGTGACTAGGTCCCTCCCAGCCAAGCACGGTTGTTGAACAAGGCAGAATTGGACAAATCATTGCTGTGGAGTGAGTGGGATGTTCCTCATCTGCGTTATCCTTGAGATAGTGCACAAAAAAAACATGTACCATCTCTGCAGATGGAGCGACCATATGTTTTTTTTTCTATGTACGGGCTTTCTACAGGGCTACTTTGAAAAGCACTCATAGTAAGGAGAATGCTTAGATGGTGGACAGGGTCTAGCATCTCTAAGGCTGATGGTATCGTAGACTGATAGGTAATATCACTGTAATCTAGGTGTGTGCGTGCAATGTTAGTGGTAAACGTACCATGTTAATGCCTTCTCAAGAATACGAGATTGTCATAACGCCTTGTGTCTTTCATTACAGCATGCCTCCAATTCACATAGCGTGCTTCGTGCGTCAAGCCGCACTATTACGTTACTATAGTTTGCGTTATGTGACCTGAATCTCGAATATAGACTCTCTTTTCCTTGCTTTTTATCTTGTTACATCTCTGATAAGTCACGTTGAAAGGCGACACGTGCGGGAGCACCTAACGGAACACTCATCGAACAAAAGTCTAACGTGTCTGGAGCTCTGCGTAACATGCGTGCTGTAAAATTCACGGTGTTAGTCCCGCCGACCAAACCCTTACGCTTAGAAATGAAGTATATCCTAAAAAAAACCTAATTTTTCCTTTTGTGTTACGTAAGATCGTGGAGCACAATGTGCCTACATCTCGTGTTCATCTGCTGTCAAGCTTTGCGTCGAATTTCGCGCTACATTTCAGGTTTAGGATGAGTGACGTGAAAAATACTTTATTGCATCTGCACTTGAAAACACTGCTAAGCGCTGAGCACACGGGCATATAAAGAGCGGAGGAAAATAAAAAGAAGGGGGTTACACGCAAACTGCACCCTCTGGACATGACACTCCAGTAAATATTTTGGCATTTTAGACCACGTGCTGTCCTGAAGCGCAAGCATGTGATCGTATGGGGACAAGTTGTCTAGACACCTCACCCGAAGTAAGCGGTGCACTAAGAGGGTTATCTTTTTTTCCCCTATAGTAAAACTTGTTGCTGTTCAGCTACCTCGCTTCTTTGAAGGGTTAGCTAAGGTGCCAAAAACGGGGGAAGCTCGGACAAAGCATTTCAAAGAAGCCCCCTGGTTGCTGTCAGTTACTTTCAGTTTCTGTCAAGAAAAGCGCTGATTTCTTCACAGTTATGCACCGGATACCTTTCTTTTGGCTGTGTGTGCGTCATCTCGATGCACGAATGTTATTGTCAGGTAGGTAACACCGTGTCGGCTTTATTCTTACATGATACCGGATAGAAAGAATAACGTTTAAGTCATCCGTAACGCGTTTCGGTCACGTTTTTCTTCGGCAACGTGACACCAAGATCGTAGAATTTACAGCGCAAAAAAAAACTACGGACTAACACATTAAGACAAACGAGTGCTGATTTTAGGTTTATTTCTGAAAAGATATAAATTACCCGGCAAACACGTTTCAACAAACATGATTATTGCATGCACCAAAACTCTTTTTTTTTTTACGAGGATCTATAGAAGGAAAGCGAATGCACTATTTATCCAGCCTATCGGTCATGTCCGCTTCTATATTTTCCCACGTGATGTGCACCTGGTTTTTAGACACGACACTCGACTTTGCACCCAACGGATTGCACCCACAGCGAGAACAACTATTAGCAAGGTTGTCTTGCTTATATTTGCCCCGTTGTACTTGTGCTGGGCTTATTTTTGATCATAAATTGCGAATAAGCCCGAATCAACGCCGTTGTAAAATTGAGCAGATGTTTCGAGCAGTGCGAACTGTGTTACTATCAAATCAATGTCACGCCGGTCATGTTGTTATAAAATTTGTTGTCTGCCAGATGTTTTGAAAGTGCTCGCTTCTCTGAACGAAAACACCATTGAACCACTGCCTGAATTTTCGCATATAAACGAGAGAGTGACGTTCACGAAGCCGAACGTTAGGAAACTGTTTTTCAAAAGCAGGTTTTCCATTTTTTTATTTTATTTTTTATTTAGAACACACTGCAGACCACGACGTGGTCCTTGCAGCACGGGCTTATATAATTGTACACAAAACTAAAGCATACAAATCTATATCCATATACATACACATATACACACACATACACATATAAACACACACACACACACAATATATATATATATATATATTTATTTATTTATTTATTTATACACTAATATATAATTGCCTATACAAACATATTCAAAAGAACTTAACAAAATTTTGATAGTATGCGTATAAAAAGAAGTACAGAAAAGTACATGTCACCCATCGTCCCAAGCTCTACAGTGCGGGCAGAGAATTCCATTCTGAAATGGTCCGTGGAAAAAAGGAAAACTTATATGTGTCAGTCCTAGCATAGATAGGTGTTAATGCATCAGAGTGATGGTGCCTTGTTTGCCTTGTGGAAAGAGGGCTTACATAAAGCGAAGAGTTGAGGGTGAATTTGTGGTCAATTAGATTATGTAAAAAATCCAAGCGGTACTTCTGTCTTCTTGATTCAAGAGAAGGAATCTCATTAGCCAACATTAGCTGTGACGGGGAATCCGAACGTTTGTATTTAGAATAAATAAAACGAACCGACTTTCTTTGTATTCTCTCAAGTTTGTTGATATTGAGCTTAGTAAACGGGTCCCATGCTACGCAGGCATATTCTAGTTTGGGGCGGATATATGTTAGGTAGGCGAGTAACTTAACGTTTGAAGGAGAATTTGTAAGTTTGTGTCGCAGGTAAGCTAGTTTGCGGAATGCAGCAGAGCATGTGTTCTCTACATGAAGTTTCCAAGATAAATTGGCAGTGAAGGTTACGTCAAGGTATTTATAGCTATCAACTTGTTTTAATGGGACAGACCCCATTTTGTACACGTGATCGAGGGGATTCTTCTTATGCGTTATGCGAAGAGAGACTGTTTTGTCGGTATTTGCAGCCATGCGCCATTTTTCACACCACAAGGATATGTTATTCAAGCTGAAATCTAGTTCCTTCTGATCATCCACAGAATTAATTGTAAGAAACACAACGCAGTCGTCTGCAAACAGTCTTATTTGTGTTCCAGGTGCGACGACGGTGACGATGTCATTAATATATAAAAGAAAGAGTAATGGACCCAAGACACTGCCCTGGGGCACACCTGAAGTAACTGGTAGACAGCCCGAGTTGTGTCCATCAACTGAAACATACTGTTTACGGTTATTCAGATAGCCTGCGATCTAGGAAATTAAGATATCAGGAAGCTTAACGTTTCTTAGCTTTAGAATTAATTTTTCGTGAATGACCCTATCGAAAGCTTTACTAAAATCTAAAAATACAGCATCAATTTGACCGTTAGCATCCAAAGCTTTAGCAAATGAATCGATTACTATAACTAATTGTGTGATAGTCGAGCAGCCTTTTCCGAAGCCATGTTGACAAGTGGTTAGTATCGACTTTTCTTCTAAGAATTCATTAATGCGACTTGCGATTATGTGCTCGAAAATTATGCAGCATGATGACGTCAGTGATATGGGGCGGCAATTCTGTATTAACGATCGATCACCTTTCTTAAAGACTGGGACAATTCGAGCCATCCTCCAATCACTAGGTACTTTTGCACACAGCAAAGATTCACTGAATAACACAACCAGGAATTTAGCAATAGTTTCGGCGTATCGCCTAAGGAACACATTTGGGATGTCGTCAGGGCCAGGAGTTGTTTTAGTTTTTAAGTTTAACAACATAGACACAATGCCATTGTATGAGATGAAGTTCGCCTCATGGCGTTGAAACACTACAGAGTCTAAAGATAACCCTGAACCACCACTGGTAAATACGCTATGAAAATAATCGTTAAAATGTTGTGCGATAGAATTCAAGTTGTTAACAATGGTCCTATTAATTGTGATTTCCGTGACAGAGTTCTTGCTTTCGCTTAGGTATTCCCAAAACTTATCTGGTGCGTTCTTTATAAAGTTCAGCAATTTTGCAGTGAAATATAGGTCTTTCGAATCACGTACAGCGCATTCTAGCTTGTCTTGTAGTTCACTGATAACATCCGTACGCGCACTAATAATCCCCGTACGCGCATGTTTCTTCTTTATTTGTTTAATTTTGCGCTACAATTGAATTATGCCACGCGTCATCCATGGTGTACTTTTATTGACTTTTTTAGATTTAGTAGGTATGAATGTATCCATGCAATGCTTGCACATTGTAGTAAAGGTTGCCCACAGAGCACTCACTTCACCGCCAATGTCAGAAAAGCCCGTAAGACAGGTTTCCATGTAGTCAACGACGCTGGCGTCATCAGCTCTCGAATAATCTTTAATTGATATGGTTTTGGGAATTTTGCGAACGGCAATCTTGACAATGGGTACAGAAACCGCAACGAGGGAATGATCTGACAAACCATCCTCAATTGACACAATATGCTCAGTAAATGCACGGTTTAGAAATACATCTAATACAGAACAGGATGACCCTTGCACACGCGTGGGTTCATTAACTACTTGGATGAGATTATGTGTCAGCATAATGTCGAAAATAATGTTAGCGTTTTCATCACTCTTATTGTTTGCTTGGAGGAGCTCCCAATTGACACCAGGCAGGTTCAGATCACCAATCAATAGAATTTTTTTATTCTGGTAAGAAGACATGTGCTCTTGAAGTTTAATCAAATAATCTGGAGTAGCGTCAGGTGGCCTGTAACTTGCGTACAACACGAAGCAATGGCCCCAGCATGATAACTTGATGCATAAGCACTCCAGGTCGGGAGTGTCACCGATAAGCGTCGCATCTATCTGATCTTTCACTAGAACGACCACACCCCCACCTCTGTGCATTCTATCTTTGCGAAACACTTTGTAATTGGGTGGAAAGACTAGTTCATTTGTTATATCACTACGTAGCCAAGTTTCTGTTATGATTGCAATGTGTGGATCATGCCGTAGCAGTTGAATTTCAAGTATATCTGTCTTGTTTACTACGCTACGAGCGTTGAAATTGACGATACGCAGGTTGTTTTTTTTTTGGCTGAAATCGTATTTATGTAGGATGGACGGTTGATTTCTAAACACGGAATCTTTAAAACATTGCCTTGGCAGTCGGCGAAACTAGCGTCTACCTTAGCTTTTGCGCGTGACGACGGGTCATTGGCCGGCGTGAATTTTCTTCGTCGTTTTTTTGAGCAGCAACTCTATTATTTATTTCCTCGTTCCAAACATACGCCACTTTATTGATGTACAATTTGTCAAAAGCTAAGGAACTTTGTCCCCTCTCTCCCGGTTTTCCTTCGCACCTGCCCAAACCTTCCGCCTAACTTCACGAACTTTCTGCGAATAGTCCTCACTTATTGATATAGGAGAGTTCTCCAGTTTGTGGCATTGTTTAAAAATTAATGTTTTATCTCTCGTATGGAGCAGTCTCAGGATGACCGGTCGTTTCTTATTCGGAGATGGACGACCTAATCGGTGAATGTGTTCTATCGCTACTGGTTCTAGTTCGAGAAGCTCTTGAAAGATACCTTTATTTACGGCTGTTTCCAGGGATCCATCGTTTTCACCATCTGGTTCTGGTAGCCCAAAAATTACCAAATTAGGTCTTCTACTGCGGTTCTCTAAATCGTCTATCTTCCTTTCAAGCGTTAGAACAACTTGGTTCATATGCGTGAGCCGGTCCTGATATGAAGTGACTTTTTCTTCAAGGTTTGACAAAGCAACCACCTTTTTTTTCAATTTCTACGAGGCGGTTTTCCTTTATATCTTTAATATCAGCTGCGATTTCCCTAAGCTGCTTTAATATTAGTGCAGCGTCGGGACCGGGGTTAGTTTCAATAACCCACGCTAAAAGCAGTAATTTCCTGAGGCAGATAACAGCAATATCAAGCAAGCAACACAGCCATGGGCACGGCAGCACTAGCAGAAAAGGATCGCTTGAACGGAAACACTTGCCGTAACATTTCCTCACCTGCACAGCAAAAAGCAGAGGTTTGTCAGCGAACCGCATTCTTTCGGTGCCGCCGTGCCCATTTTCTTACCTGAGAATATGAATTCATGAGTAATAATTTGATGCGTATAGCTATATCTCTACTTTACTCCCTTCGCTACAGAAAAAATGTAGAGATGATAAAGACATGCACATTGCCAAACAGGTAATCTCGTTCAAAAGAATGAACATTGTGAAAAAGGCGTCATTTTCAGAAGGTGAAATGTGTAGCCTCGAACGGAGCCTTCAGCTCGAAATATGGCGTGCGAATGCAGGAAAAAAGGACACACTGCGGACAACTGCGTTTACATTGATTGTGGAAGGTTGAGCCAGCGACATTGAATATGACGTATTGCATTAAAGGACAGCTGTTTGCAACTGTTCGTTTAGCTTTCCCAACGCTCTTGATGATTAACAGTACGTTGTATTTCTATATGCGAGAGCTTTATGCAACTAACCCTCAACTCCTTGTATGAAAATTCAAAACGCATGTTTGGTTATTTTTACTCTTTTAATCCAGATCTGCATGCAGTTTTCCAGTAATCTACAGTCGAATACAACTTTACCGCTGAGACTCTGCCCAGATGACTGAAGCTCGCTCCCCAATATTCTCCGCGACTATGGAAATTGTCCCACTCATGCACTCGGCAAAGTTCTCTGAAGGCTGGCTTATCGGCCACCCGGCTCATCAATCAGTCCAGAGTGCGCACTGATAGGGACAGGTTTGTACCTATCCGCCTTTTAAAAACGAATGCGAAAGAATTTCGAAGTAGTGCTCATTTATAGTTGTTGCGACTGGTGAGAAAAAAATCCTGGATTCGGCTACGCCACTTGGGATAATTGCGAAGCTCGTAGATCCAAGTCCAACCGTAAATGGGCTGATGTGGTGGTTCGGTTATTTTGCGATGGCTATGGTTCAAACGTCGTTTCCGCTAAGCTATTTTAGCTGAAGTTTGGTTCGATCGAGCTCGTTTGATGGTCAAATTATATTTCAAGGGGGGGGGGGGGAGCGCTCAATACTACATGGACAGAGACACGCCGTAACTCCATGGGCGTTTTTTACTATATGTGTATTCGATTCACCTGCACCTCCTGCACCAGTTCAGGGTGCACGATACCAAAGTCCTCGATTCTCTGGTTCGCAACGCCGTGGTTCTCAATTGCAGCGCAGTGCAGCTGTATAGCCGCCGTGTTGTAGATCATTTCTGGACTTGGTCGATGGGTGGTGCCGTCATTGTGCATCTCAGAAACAGACGACACATTTCATCTATGCTTATGTGAATATGACGTTGATCGTAGGTGTCAATAAACAGCATCCAGAACCAATTATTTTTCTTTGTTCCTAAGAACGCCTGAATAAATTTAGATGGTGTGCCCAGCAGCTGTTGAGTGATTTTATACCTTTTGGCTCAATGATGGCGCAGCAAAAACGATGTATAGGCCTTACGGACACACAGAGCAGAAGACAAGTCAATGCACCAGACCCTTGATTCAAACGAAAAAAAGTAAGGCACCGTAGCCCTGCACCTGCGCTCTTTGCCCTACGTTTGCACTGCAGCGGCATCATCTGAACTTGCGCAGCACGGGTTTCGCACACCACGCCGCAATCACACACTTGTGTGCCTATGTCTGAGTGTTCCTTAGCGCTGTCCCCCCGCCACCGACAAAGTTTGACTACGTTACTGGAGTAGATTCCCTTTTAGGCCGCCAATGCTGAAGCTCTAGTAACGTAACTAGGGATGACCGAGTATCTGCTAAATCAGGAAAGCGTACTCTCTGTGTACTCTGCAGTTTCGCAGCAATGGTGAAGCGCTAATTGCAATAGCAACGATTTTAAATGTCATATGAAAGAAGGCCACCATGTAACTTAATTAACACGCGATCACGGGCAATCGAACCACATGCTGACGTAAAACAATACGGCCGCTTCAGGTATCGATGTGGTTTTTGTGCACTCTGTCACCTGAACGCAAAGTGAGCGGAGTAAGTGGCGAGTGCAGAGCACGTGCTCGCGTCGCCTACTATTCTTCGTGAAGACACCGCCCCTTTTTCATTGAAGTCCGTAATGGCTGCTCAATCAATGCACTCCCCTTTCCCTCTCCACCGGCGCCCCTCATGATCTTTTGCTGCCGAACAACGCACGCTGGCGCTTTCCTTCTCTGCTTGAGCAAAACCTGACTACAATAATCTCAAACTTTCGCTCTCACATAGAACACATGACGTACGATGCAATGTTATCGTTTTGCAGTTTATATTGACGGCGATTACGGTTTGAAATGTGCGCATCGAATGTTCATAAAATTAATACTGCAATATAGCAATAGAACACTACCATTAGGTCTGATTACAATTATATGTCTGATCTTCCCCTTTTAAAGACAGCTGCGCAAGCCTTTAGGATTTGTATACGAAATTCGTGTCTTTTGAGCCAGTAACGGAAGTTCGGAAAAAAAAGCTCCTTACGAAAGATATTACGCCACTGCTAGCACGACCATGCGCAACATGTTGTCACAAAAAGTAGGAAGTCGAAGGCTGTTGAAACTGGACCTTCCATTGGCTTAATTTTTGCTGCATTCTATTACTTGATATGTATGCGAAAGTGTGTTTAGAAAAAAGTTGTTAACAATTTGGAGTTCCGTAAAAAAAGTAAAATTACTTTTCTTCAAACGTAACGCATCTGAGCTTCTGCTCGTTTGTTTTCTTCCAGTCCAATCACTTACGGCTGATGCCACACAAGCAGCCCTAGGGAAACATCTGCCATTATGATATGCGATGAACACATTATGTGAAAGAATCAGTATAAAAAAACCCAAGCGAAGTTCTTTTTCTCACAAGACAACACTCTGTATACATAAGTTATACTTGCATGGCTGACTTATATCACCAATTCTATTATTCATGCTTACTCGTCCCCCACAAATTGTGTTTCCCGTGTGTGTGTGTAGCAAGAGAGCGTATTGTGTAATTGACTTATCGGTGCTTAGAGCGATTGCTTTACGAACATACCTCTCCTTACTCTGGCAGCGTTTGTGTCGTCAGAAGTTAGTTGGAAAATTCAATCGTATTGAAAAAGCAACGCGGGCCAAGGCTTCTACGAGGCGATCCTCTTATGAGGATGCGCTGTTGCGATGCTTGTAGACCCGAAAAGTCTGTTTTCGCAAAACACTCTATCACATCTTCTGTTTTGTTGTGACGCTCCAACCAATACCTGAATTTCCTTGTTTTCGAAAACATTTCTGGTTGGACGAGATGCCTAGAATGATGCTGAAGGACAATTTACTACAGCAAAGTTGTACATGTTGTCGAGATTTTTGAGATCTTGAAACGGTAACAGGAAGAGGATTTTCGTAAGCGAGACACACTGCGTAACGCAGGAGAAAAGGAGGAACGAGGAACAATGCGCTTTCGTAGGATGCATCACACCATGAGATACAAAGTGAGCTCATCTTCGCCGCAATCTTGGAAGACCAGCAGCATAGAGAAGAGGAATTGTGAAAAGGCATCGAGGTCTCGCTGGAAGTTATCGCGCAGACGCAAGAAGCGTTGCGATCCCACCTCATGAGCACTAACGTCCAAGCAGCTTCCTCCTGGAATTGAATATGACGCAAGGACATCATGATGAATCACCAGGTTGAAGCTCTGTTATGGTGAAACGCTTCTTGGCGACCAAAAATATTTTCACACAAGCACGCTGTGTGACCGTCGAGTACTCCGCTATAGTGCCGCGCTTGGCATCGAAACATCTTTGGATAATGAGACTATGCAGTTGCCATTTATGCGCAAGGTCAATTAAGGCTGCCTTGTTGGCTGCAGGATCTTTAGAGGCGAAGCTCTTTAAAGCGGCACCCGTTCGTCCCACGTAGTCGTAGTCGTAGTGTGTAACAAGTGTTACCTTTTGACCTGCAAGGTGGTGCCGGTGGGGGATTTCTCCTGTGCTTTGTTGAACAATAAAAAGTTCGCGGCGTGTGCGCTAACTAAAAGCCGAATGCTCCTGTCTCTCATTCCCCCTTAGCAGCCATTGGCATGTACATTTAGTACTATCTGACAAGAAAGGGTCGCCACGATATACTCGCTGGGTGTAACCTCCTCAGTTTTAGAAATGTTTCGCGAGCGTTGAGCCGCAGTGCCATGAATACAATGAACTAGTATATACCGTGAACTCAAGGTGGTTAAAGGTGGGAAGTAGATACGAAGCGCAAGCCGTAAGAAAGTAAAAGCCAAATTCTCCTGTCTCTCATTTCCCATTAGCAGCATTTGGCATGTACATTGAGCCCTATCTGACAGGAAAAGGTTGCTACGTTATACTCGCTGTGCGTAACCTCCTTCGTTTTAGAAAGCTTTAGCGAGCGTTGGGCCACAGTGCCATGAATACAGTGAACTATTATATACCATGAACTCGAGGTGGTTAAAGGAGGGAAGTAGACCCGAAGCGCAAGCCGTAAGAAAGTGTGCGAGTGCCACCTCTCATTTAGTCCTTGGAATGTCCGCTGGATGGCAGTGCTCCTATATGGGGAATATATGATGAAAAGATGCGAGATGGAGGTACTCGGAGTGTTGAATAGATGGCCGAACGGACACACAGACAGATGCATGGATGTACGCATGAACGTACGCAGGAACGGATGCATGAACGAACGCAGGGACGGACGCACGAACATACGCACGAACGGACGGGCGGATGGACACATGGACGGTCACACAGACGGACACATAGATGGACGGAAGCAAGAACTAAAGGACGGACGAATGGTTCGCCCCACTCTCCATCATTCACTCCGTGGATATGCTGCCAATTTTCAAAGAATGTACGGAACGATGAATGTGTACTTTTATGACTCTGCAATCTATGGTTGCACTTTGCAAAACCTGCTTCCAGTATAGTAAAAACCACTGTATGCGTTTCCGCCATGTTGAAGGCTATAGGCATGCATGTCAACGTGTAGAGTCTGATACGAACGGCATTTCTAACATGTTTATGAGGGACATGTTGCTCAGATGAAGGAAATCGGGTCGCTAAAAATAGCTTCACAGAAAATTGACCTCCATGTTTATAGACTTCTTTGTGGCCTACTAGAAGTAGCAGATTGTCCCGTTGCTCGGATATATACTGCTTGCCACTAACGACAGCTTCACATTGACCGTTCTTTATAAATACGGTATGCAACACAATCGACGCTCATCAAATAAAATCATTTGGTGTCATGCCGGAACGAGGCAATTTTGTGTGCAGTGTGCTAGCAGGTACTGACGAGCTTTTTTGTACGAGTTTCCAAGCTCTATGGTGGTTACTCCAGCATTGCTCCACTGCTGTTGGCTTTCTTACAATTTTTATTGCTATGTTTTAATGAGTAATTGTTACACGGAGAACTCGTGCGCATCATCGCCTCTCAGCGAATCGACAGACTGTTTGTTTGTCTCTTTTTTATCCTGACGCAACCCGCCATGGGGGATCGGCCATGAAATGATCGGTGTCTGGCTATTTAAAAGGAAGTGTTTTTAATTTCAAATGTTAATTTTTAATGAATGTTCTTGATTTCGATATTTTTTGATGATGAATCTGGCATTCTATTCTTCTTGTCTCCCGAAGGAAATCGCAAACGGCTTCGCAAACACTCCTGTGGCTAAAACCCAGCACGGTAGTGTCAAAAGAAATAAGAACCGGAAGGAATTTTTTTAATCTCAACCTTTGAAGCGGTTAGCCCAGAAGTCTTTTTCTGTGATTGGTGAATAATCTGCACGTTAGATAGAAATGATCAAGAGATAAACACTCACTGCAATAGAGGCAGCGAGATGACTGTACCAGATCAGACCAGTGTGGGTAAATATTCAGTGGGGACTCGACATCGTATTTTGGTAACTGCGATCTCGGTCCTTCTGGAGGGACACCATCGATTCTTCCAACAATAATTGAGGTGAGGGAACTCATAAACTGACAACGCAGACTTTGCGGAGTTGTCCAATACAGCAAATGTTTTTAAAACGTGCCGCAGTTAGAAATGCCAACGTCGGCAAAATAGACAATATCAGACCATTACATGAGAAAAGTGCGCGTGCATCCGCTTGTTCATTTAGAGGCATACCTTTGTGTCCAGGTACCCATACCAAGCGAATAATACGTATATGTCTTAGAATGAGGGAATGAAATATTGCTAAAGAATTTGAAAATTTTGGAGCAGTTAAAGGGGAACAGACGGATAGGCTGTCTGTCAGAATGACGGCTTCTGATAGTGATAGGGGTAAGTTCCGTAGAGCTAATATAATGTCAAGTAATTCCGCATGATAAATAGTAGTAAAGTGCAGTAATCGAATTGAAAAAGACCAATCTAAATATAATGATGCAATTCCTACCACTGCCTTTTCTTCACAAACTGAAGCGTCAGTTGCTATCACTGCAGCCGTTTCTAATCTAGATAAATGGTCCTCCAAAATGCAATTTAAGTATCTACTTGGTAAATGTCTGCAATTCTTTGGAAGTATGTCATCAAATTCTATTCGACTTGTTTGTACAGTTGTGCTTATGATTAGTATCTCACGGAGCTGCACTTGTAATGTTTTCAATTGTGTCTGTGCAAAAATGACTTGGGGAAACCGTAATCTTGGCCACTGATGGCCGAAAAATTCCATCGGATGTTCAAGAAAAAATATATTGCGATCTCCTCAATGGCGATGCATAGATCTTTAAAAATTCACACATGGTTAGGATGTTAAACCGAGTACGAAGAGAAGGCAGGCGTGCTTCTTTGTACAAAATGGTATTTGATACAAAGTTTGGAAGTCCAAGGCATAATCGCAACGATTCGCGTTCTAAAAGAACCAGTGGTCGTAGTTTGTATGCAGGTGCACCAGAAAACAAGACGCAGCCTAACTTCGATTTCGGACAAATATACATGCAGTAAATTATGATCAGAACATCACGGCGTAAACCAGCACGTTTGCAGCTGAGTCTACGAAGCATCCCCAGCGCACGAGTTCATTTAGCAGGCATGTTTTCTATATGTGGACTCCAATTACATTTTTTCAATGTAAGTTATCCCTAAATACTTAACGGATTCTACCTGGGGGATAACGTCTTGCCGGTAATGCAAAGCGATATAAACTGGAACACTCAGAGAAAAAACTACAATCGCACTTTTTTTGACATTCAGTGATAAATTTATTTTTTCTAACTACGTTTGTAGAGCGTTCATATACGTCTGCAGACTTAGATAAAGAGAATGTATACCTGCAGCTGTAGCAAAAAACGCGATATCGTCGGCATATACATACACTTGCACATTCACCTGTACAGGAATAGTGCATAGTAAAATATTAAATAACAGTGGCGATAACACTGACCCTTCTGGGAGACCTCTAGTTTGTTTGTGCCTTAGAGACGACAAACCAGATTGAGAACAGTAAAATTTTTGTCGTTTAAGAAGGAATTCACCCATGCAACAAAGTTTTGGGGTAGTCCTGCGTTTTTAATTGAATTTATTAGTTTTGAATGTTCCACTGTGTCATAAACTTTTGTGATGTCTAGAGCCACTAAGGCGGCATATTGTTTCTTATAACGGGCAAGCTATATTCTACTTTCTAAATCGACATGGGCACACCAAATCGAGCAACCACGCCTGAAGCCAATTTGGCATGGGCTTAAGACCATGTTTTCATTCAACCAATTATCAATCCAAATTCGTAAGATCCTTTCAATTAGTTTTACCAAATTAGATGTAAGTGCTATAGGCATGATTTTATCTATCGTAAACCCGGTACCTTGTTTTTTTAATAAAGGAATTATTTTAGCGATTCTCCAATTAGGTGGAATCGGTGAGTTTCTGATAGAGTGGTTAACCAATGTCAGGAGTTCCCGGGGTAAAACCTTATGGATGATTTTTGTTGTCGAATTAGTTATGCCGTCAGGACCTGGCACAGTATTGGGCAAGTTTCTTACTACATGTTCTAACTCCAAAGCAGTGGTCTCCTCAAAACTGCCACTTTTCTCGGAAGATCGCGAATGGTTTGAGAAGACAGGCACAAAGCGACTTTCAAGTTCTTTTGCAATATCTTCGAGAAAACTAGACAGTTCACTTGGAGTAGAAACCACTGATTCAATGTTGTTGGATGAAGGTATAAGTTTTTTGGTTCTGAGAAAATTAAAGAGAGATTTCCTGTAGCTAGGTTTTGACAGAAACTCAGAACGCTGACTGTCTTAGCTGTCTTTCGCAGCAGCAACTGTTCTCTTAAAAATGGCAGCCGCGTATTTGTAGGTACTCCAATTTCTAGGGCATTGGTTGTAAAGTAGTTTACGCCACGCAGCTCTTCTTAGTCTGTGATCGCGTGCACAAGTTGATTTCCACCAAGGATTAGAAGGACCTTTGATAGTTGCCTTTACGTTTACGTTGAATTTCGATTTATTTACCGATTCTTTTATCACATTACTTAAATTCATGGCCGTTTGCTCTTCACTTTAAACTATTTGGTGTGACCAGGCGGCCAGTAGGGATTTTTCAAATGTACTAAAATTTATGTGAGTTATTCAGTGGCTGATTACCGTGGTCACCGGAAATACAATCTCAAAATATATAGGCAAGTGGTCACAACTTGCACCCAAGTTTAGGGAGACCTTGTAGAGATAGTGAGGTTAGGAATGTAGAAAGTAAGGTCAATCGTGAATCCAGACCGACTACTAACAAAAGTGGATGTTCGTGTGTTAATGCATGGTAAGTTATACTGTGAAACCAGATCCCACAAACGCTTCACACTCAAATCGGTTCTGAAACCCCACGATATATGGTGAGAATTGAAGTCACCCGCCAATACTATTTGCTTTCTACATGACCAAATTACAGAATTAAGCACAGAAATATCTTGAACAGCTGCTGGGAAATATGCATTCACCAACGAAAAAATGGGGAATCCCGAAGAGAGATATCTAACGCTAAAATTTCATTGTCTGGATTCATTACATGACCTTTAATTTTAACTCGATGAGCAATTTTCGAAGTAATAAATACGGCTAAGCCGCCACCCCTAGAGGGTCGGTCTAACCTAAAGATGGGGTAATTTTTTATATAAAAACTCAATTCTTGTGAAAGCCAAGTTTCTTGCAAAAGAAATACATCAGGAACATATTTATTACAAAGGTATTACTATAAATCAATTGTTGCAGAAAAAATTGATCGGCAGTTACACTGTAATATTTTCAATGCACCTATTTCGATGAGATACCAGCAATATGTACTGCCTTCTCCAAGAGGCTATTTTTCAAAAAGGCCTCTTTTGAAGCGCTTTTCTTCTGATAATTTTTGCTCTTGATCTTGTTATTCACTGGAGAACCCTCAGCTATAGGTGACGCACACCGTTTCATGTTTCTAGATTCCGAGTCCATTTGCAATTCATGGGAACTTGAATCGGAACTCCAACCCAAATCCTGCTCTTCTGGAATTATAAGCTTACGGTTCATGTTACCTGGGGAGTTTACCTCTTCATCGGCAGGTACTATTTTCTTCCTGGTGGCTACCGTTGAAGCTGATTCTATCGACCGCGCATTAAGCTCTTCAGGTGGTGAGGATGGCAAAGTCATACCCGGTTGTATAACGCTCTGCAGCATTTGTGTCATCTGAACGTTCACTATTTGTGTCAAGGATTCGGTTAAGGTTAGGAAAAGATTTTTCATGGCCTTTTCCATTGACCTTTCAATAGTTGATGCTATTACTTGTAGGAGAGAAGAATCTATCGCCTGATTGAGACGACTCGTCACACTGGCGTATCCCTGAGACCGCTCTACAATGATGATTCGAAGTTCGCGTCTAGAACAACAATTTTGCTGAACGATTTCCATTATTTGCATTTCCTGAGCCCTTGCAGGACAGTTAATGTCGTCAGCTGCATGTGACTCATTGCACAGACAACAACGCCTTTCATGTGCTGTACATTCTTTAGCGTTTATTGCCCTGCACACATCTGACAACGGACCACCAATCTGCACCCCTGGATGCTGTGACCGTAACGCCAGCATTCGACGCATTGCAGTGGAAGAGGGGTTATCGATTCAACCCGGTATATGAGTGGCGACGCCTTGATATCGGTTGGTCGAGTTGTACCGGCAAACGCAACTATCACCGACTCAGTCGGGATCTTCTTTTTGTAGATGATACGCGAGCACCGGAACACCGATACGGCTCCTGCCACGGAAAACATTTCTGAAATTTCTGGGGGAGCTAGGCTCAAGTCGACCCCACGGACTGAACCTACGACACATGCCAAATGTGGAGGTATGAAACAGCTCACCGGTAGAGATGCAAAAGTTGTGCATTTGAGGAGATCTGCTACACAGACCTGGTCCGGCGAACAGCAAAGAATACCTCCGCGACCGAACTGTCGCACCTCAGTGATCAACTGGTAGTGTTCAGTCACCTTCCGGAACTCTTCCTGAATGATTTTTGGGTTTTTCGTCCGAATGGAATCTCCGGTAGAGGGAACCAGGGGCCACTGGAACGCTGCTCAAACCGCTGCGTAGAAAAAGATCGATTAATAACTCATTGGGAGCTAAAAAGGCCGACCAGGCAGTATTTGCCTGGCCGGGAGAAGAGAGAGACATCACAGCGTGATGTCTAACTCAGCACTGATTGTGCTGGAGCCTGTTTGAAATTTTTCTTTTCTTTAATGGGGTGTTTGATAAGACAGGGCGTTAGTGAGGTGCTTTGCACGCGCATCACTTCACTATGCGTATTTTTGCACGTATTTTATGTATACTATCAATGCGAAATAGAGAAATCTGGCCCCTAATGACATGACTAAATCCTTAAGCGTTTTAATGTATACTCCAAGAAAAAACGCATTTATTTATTATTATTTTTATTTGTTTATTTGTTTATTTATTTGTTTATTAGATATTTGATTGACTGATATGTGAGAACGTTCCAAATCGACCATATGGGTATGAGAGATGCTGTAGTAGAGAGCGCCTGAGGTTTAGAACACCTGGGGGATTTTTAACGTGCACCCAAATTTGAGCACACCGGCCTACATACAGCCTTTTTGCCTCCATCGAAAATGCAGCCGCCGCAGCCGGTATTGCATCCCGCTACTTGCGGGTTAGCAGCCAGTATCTTTGCGACCAAACCACTGCTGTGGGGCATTATTAGATATCTTCATCGCCTTTAG
>WOVY01004679.1:0-102179 GCA_013436015.1 Rhipicephalus annulatus
AACTTCAGCCCGCATGCCAGAATTACGCAGACGGAATTTAAGCTAAACAACACTAGCACCCAGAGTCACCGCCAATAAACATCTCCGCGAGGGCGCTCCATTCGTGTGAACGTAGACTGAACTGAACTGCCGACTGTCGGCCGTCAAGGGGGTGGAGAAGTTACGCGGCGTCCAATGAATGTTTGCCACCTAGGCCCCCTAAGCCTTGCTTGGTTAGCGAATTCATCGCGTACCCCGCTCTCCCTCAGCCCTTTTGGCTATTTGATCCCGCAAACACGAAATTGCCTTTACCATTTGCGCAATTGCGTGTCGGGCAAAGGGAACGCCACTACATGGAATCAGGGCGCACATCTTATTTTACGAAATAAGACTGTGCGGAGGATACACTCTTTGGAACAGTTAACTCACCTCACCTTCAGTTTTTTTTGCTACCTGCCAGATAGGCTTTTTTGCAAAGAAGCAAAAAAAATAAATAAACACCATTGCCTGCAACCTTTGCGGAATTACGACTACATGCTCTGTTGCGCAGTTCCATACCTGTGTATCTGGGAGCTTACGGTAAGTGTTGAGATAAGCAAGCTTAGAACCTAGAAGCCACTTTGGTAGGCTGGCGTTGGTGTTACCCGAGGCACGTCCCATAGTTTATTTCTTTATGATTTAGTCATAAATACTGCAATCGCATTAGTTCTTTCATTACTCCAACTATTCCACTCAATCACCAATGATCGACGCTTTGTATCGTAAATTTTGGCATGCTACATTTGGTTCTCGTTTTTCTAGCAGTTAGTCGTGCCAATCAAATTTTAGAATCAATTTGATTTTGCCCAGTTTGGTAACATAGTGATTTTTGACAGACGTTTGCGCGAACTAATATGAGTGTGTTGTTAGAAAAATGCACTATAAGCTGGCCAACTCGACAGCTTTGCATGCCCCTCGTGGTTATGCTACAGTACACATCGAAGTTCTGCAATGAAAATATTCTTTGCGAGATAAATGTCGAATAAAAGTGCCAGTTTCGCAATTTATCAGTTTTTAGCTAAGATATTTCTCAGAAATTTGTGCAAGCTATTTAATAGACAGCTGATGCTAGGAATCATGAGAAATGTATTCTACAAAATTGTTTACGAACGCCAGCCACATGTATAAAGCGTGGAAGTAGCCTTCTCGGCCAGTTTACAGCAGCTTTACTTTTGCTTGTATTGTTATATCAGACGCAGGGTCACATCAAGTGTCACTAGTCGCTCCTATGGCGTCTTCGTTACACGTGCATGGGTGCGCACCAGCACTTTAAAACTTATGCGCTGCTCCAACAGCCTTTCAAAACCTCCTAAATTAAGTGAAGATGAGCTTGCAGTTCCAGGATGACAGCACCCCTGCTTCAAGTTTTATCGCAACGATGTTTCTGCGTGAGCATGAGACATCCGCAGCCGTTCAAGGGTTTGTTTTGTTTACTGCCTCAAGTTGTTTAGTTGTTTCCCCCGCTGCGAGTGCGCAGCTTCTGACCTTTCTGCACAATCTAATACCTACTCTGGTTACGTGTGGGGTCCACTCTTCGCTGGCGTGCGGTGTGCTGGTGCCGATCGCAAAGCTTCTCCTGACGTCAAGATTGGCACTTGAACACATCTTGGACCTGACTACAGAGCAGCGTTAAACGTTTTAGAACTGCACGCGAGATTTACCTTTTTTCATGCGAAGCGCAAAATGCTAAATATTATACTTGGGTGCATATATAGCAAGCCAACCTACGCCGAATGGGGTGGCTCACAGAAAGACGTTACGCCAGACGAAATAGCAAATTTCCTTGGACATCTGATTTAAAGAGAGATTATTGACATCACGTGCATCCATTCATAATAGAACACATGGAGGCTTTTATCGTTAAAAAACAAAACATAAATTCATAGAGAAAACTGCATGATTTCCTTGCGTCTCACGAAAACCAACCAATGCTTCACCGCAAGGCCGAAGCAACGAAGCAGCACCTTAGTTCTCTTTTTTTTGTCTATGTGAATGAAAACACCTTGTACAACATTTATTATTTTTGTACAGTTCTCGAGTCATTTACTTTTAAAGTGTACATTTAGAATTTCCTGTTCTGAATATTTGGGCATATATAGTATTTATTTACACTGTTTACCAGCTGGCAACAAAAATTACACATTTGTCAGTTTTATTCGTTGCAAAATATTTTTGTTGTTCTAAAACATATATTTCTTGGACAGCACATTTGATTGTGCCAAATTTGACACTCTGCAATTCGTGCTGGAGTGCTTTTCAATTTGGCAAAAGCAAGCGAAGAAAGTGTGCTGACTTTCGTAAACTGCTTGTACAGTTCAACTTTGCAATACTTTGTATTCAAGAAGCTGGAATGTATACAACTTCCGCCTCTGGAACTACGTGATATACAAGTAATCTCGTCGAGGTGGTGTAAGTCACCACCAAGCCAACACAAATGATCTACTATCTTATCAAGTTCAGTCAAGCGAATCTGACTTTCCGTAATTCGTTGCATGTAAGGTAGCGTTTGGGAATGTGTGGGTGACAGTGATTAGTATCTATATACAGCCTTCAAACCGTATTTCCGTGGAAGACCTGTTAGATACCTTGAAAATGTCTAGTTCTATTGTCTTTATATGTGGATTCTTCAAGGCACATCACACTATCTGGGGCAATGACCACTGTGATTCACGTGGTAATGTTGTAGAGAGCGATATAGACAAATATGATTTGACTGTTTTAAATGACGGATCCCCATTCGCGGGTATAACTGTTCAAGCTGGGTAGAAATATCATTAGGTTCACAAGATCTAGTCAATGACGTGTAACGGTCAACGAATGTGGAAACACGCGGAAGTTGATCATTTTCAATTCTCGTAAACCACTGTCGATACAGAGTTTATAACATTAGGTGCTACAGCAGATGACAAATTAAAAAAAAAACTTTTCTGTTTTGCCCAAGCAGTCGGCTTAGTCCACATACAAGCGTTCAGTATTCACGGAATATTTGCAAGGTAATGTAAACGTATGCACAAATAAGGTACTCATTCCGAAAGATTAGGCTGTGCTTGACGAAGAATACGAACGCATCAGAGCCGTTCATCGCCCGTCTGAAAGAGCGTACGGACGGAGTGGTGCCTTAGAATAATTCAAAAAGCACTGAAAAAAAATCACATCATACGCAGGTGCATGGGCAGTTTAGGGAAACGACGCTGGCGAAGTTTCTATGGCACGCTTTCGCCTCACACACCTGTTCTGAGAATATGGTTGACAAGTCGAGCATTTGACGGCCCTGTTACATGGACTTCTCCATTTTGTGCTCTAGCCTTAGCTATAGACAAAAGAGAGATGCTAATGACAAATGAAATTTGCTAACTTATCTGCAGATGCGGCTCGGCATCGGATTGTGCAATGTTTAGAAATAATGTTGAGATAGCGAATCAGAAAATCAATGCATGTCATTGGGCGCAGCATTTGCCACTTAACCCCACGTTTTCAATGAGTGAGCTGCATCGTGCAATTGTTTCATGTCAAAATTTTGCTGTGGGGCTGATGGGATTACATACAATACACTCAGAAACCTTGGGCCAAGGACACACAAAAGCTCTTTTAGACATACATATTAGTCTATGGACAGAAAAACCTGTACCACCACCTTAAAAGTCAGTCGAGTTGATCCACTCCTAAAGCCTGGAAAAACGTCTTCATGCCTTCAATTTTGTCTGTCCAGTCAGCTAGAGAAGCTGCTTGTGCAAGGTAATGGAGAAGATGATCAACGCACGACTGGAGTGGTGGAGCAACGAAAGGGACTACCTAACACGTTTTTCGCAAACAAAGATGCACAATGAACGCCATACTAGATATAGTAACTTATGTGGAACACAAACATCCTGTGGGATAATGACAGTAGCAGTATTTTTGGACATTAAGAGGGCATTTGTTGCAGTCAGCCATGTAGATGTTCAAGTACGTTGGAACTCGGTATGTCCGGCGGGTCCTTGTGAGGAATTTCTGATTTTATATCAGGTTGTCAAATATTTGTGCAGACGGGTGAACGAAATAGTGCATAATAGGATGTTCAGCAGCGATTGACGCAGGGAAGTGTGCTTAGCCCTTTTTTTACTGAACTGCGTCATTGGTCATTTTTCAAGTGTGGCACCCAACAAACGGCTCTCACTGTGTGCAGATGATGTGTGCAATAGGGGCATCTGAAAATGACGTTCAAGTATCTTCAGGTGGCATTGGAAGAGGGGCTTGAATACCATCCACACTGTTTTAATAGAAGGAGAGACGGCCCTATAGCATTAAAAGACAGCTGTGTCGCCATTTACCCGTAAAAAGTAAAATATTTTCAACGTTATCCTCGAAGGACAAGCTTTACAGATTGGGACAAAGTATCGATTTCTAGCAATAATGCTTGATCGGCAAATATGCCGGACACCACACATAAAAAACTCGAAAGCGATGTTAATGCAATAGTGAATGTACTTTGCATGATTGCTGGCACTTCATGGGGCAGATCAGTATCATCACTACAAACTGTTCGTAATGCTCTAATAAGACAAACCCTTGCATACTCTACGGCAATTCATTTCACCCAAGTTGGAATGAAGAATGCAATGACTTTTAGCCAGGGGATTGCGAATATGTTGAGGAGTTCGGCAAGCGACTTCCGTTTCCCTTGAATAGCAGAGGCCTCCACCAATCTCTGTTTGCAGGTATGAGAAGTATAAAAACATGCAGACAGTGTTCTTGCCTTCAGACACGATATAAAAATCACCCATTGGATCGGGAGATATTACTGAGGATTGGTTGTTGCGTTAATAAGGAAAAAAAGAAAATGTCAGCACATTGCCAAGAAAAGAGTTGCCAAGAAAAACTCAGACAATGATTGTGCCCCGTAGCTGCTCACTTCACAAATAATCGAAGTGTCATTGGATAGCGTTATCAGAAATATATATATATATATATATATATATATATATATATATATATATATATTATATATATATATATTGTGGGCAGTATACGCATCCTCTTCACTGGTACATTATCATCATTATCATGTGTGGCTCATGCATCCTCATCGCTGTCGCGTAGCATCATCAGCTTGGCTCATTCATCGTAGCTGTCGCCTGCCGGTTCCTCGGGCCTAATAAAAGGTAATCCAAACCAAGACTTCATACGTGGTGGATAGTGCTGTTAGATCCCCCGCCATCCTCTCGACCACTCTACCCCCTGGAGCTACGTTCAGGTAGCCGCTTGGGCCAGGTGTCCGGAAATATGTCGCACCAAGATGAGGCCGGTGCTGCAGCCGTTCCCACTCAACCACCGCGTGCCACGCCTTCTCATGTCATCAACAGCCTCCAGCGTGAGCCCCATCCTTTCGCTGGTATGCGCGGGGAAGATGTGGAAGAATGGCTGGACGATTTCGAACGTGTCGGCGCTGCTAACCAGTGGGATAACACCTACAAACTCGCTCACGCGTCATTCTATCTCACGGGTGTCGCGAAGACGTGGTTACTCAACCACTTCATCGACATCCCCGACTGGTCAGCCTTCAAAGATCAGCTTCGCCATGTCTTTGGCACACCGGCTGTTCGTTCGGCTCTCGCAAAGAAAGCTCTCGCGACTCGGAAACAGCACATCGGGGAGTCGTACACATCCTACATCGAGGATGTTCTTTCACTTTGCCGCCGGGTTGACACACCAATGACAGAATCAGACAAGGTGCGCCAGCTTCTTAAGGGGATTGCACCCGTCGCATTCAATGCCATGGCAATCCAGAATCCGGCTACCGTTGCTGACGTTGCGACAACCTGTCAGCGCCTCGAAGAACTTGAGTCTATGCGCCTACAATCAGACAGTGACGCGGCCCGTATTACGACTGATCCAAACCTGCGAGACACGATAAGGGCGATTATACGTGAAGAATTAGAATCAATGGGATTCACACTACCTTCAGTGTGTCCCATTCAGTCCTCTTCAACGTCATTGCGGGATTTCATCAGGGAAGAGCTCACGTCCATGACCCACATGGCCAACCTGCAGCCCATTGTCTCTCGTACTCTACCATCGTTCCCGCACACCACCGCCGCACCACCAGGCACCGTCAGCTCGACGTCCCCGCCACGAACGTACGCGTCGGTTGCTGCCGCACCTCCCACAAGCTTTCCCACGAGCTTTTCATCACCACCGCGTGAGCCGTCACCTGTCCCTCTGACTTCTCTCTCTCCTGGTGCAGTTAGCGCAAGCTACTACCCTCCTCATCGATCGACTTGGCCTACGTGCTATTATTGTGGCTATCGTGGTCACATTGCACGCTTTTGCCGAAAGCGCCAGCAAAACGAGCGCCGAGGGTATCACATACGCGAACGGGACTATACCGCAGGAGCCTTGTACCAGGGCCGCCGTTATTCGTCACCGCCGCGTCGGTCTCCATCTCCGCCAGCATCGGGTGAACTGCGCAGTAGTCACCGATCAACCCGACGCCGTTCACCGTCGCCTTACCGGCGCTCTTCTTCTCCTCTTCAGCCTGCTTCCCTTACTTCTGATCGGCGTCCGGAAAACTAAGCGATGTAGTTTTTGGAGGACAAACTTCATTCCAACACAGGACTCCAATTCCCCCAGCGCGCCCCTACAATATGATTGCGGTCACAGTTGAGGGAGTGGACGTTGATGCTTTGGTGGACACTGGGGCTGCGTTTTCTGTTATTCGTGCTGATTTGTGTGCACGTCTTCGAAAAGTCACGACGCCTTATGATGGACCGACACTGGTTACAGCCCAGGGAACAATGATTCGCCCTTCCGCTCTCTGCACTGCCCGTGTACTAATAGACGAAATTCTTCATCATATAGAATTTGCTGTGCTATCCCTGTGCTCCCATGAACTCATTTTAGGCTGGGACTTTCTTTCCTCTGCTTCTGCGGCTATTTGCTGTGCACAACGTGTCGTCCATCTTACTGACACGGACCACTTGCTCAACGACGAAACCTACAGGCCACTTCGACTCATCGCTGCAGTAGACATCGAGTTATCACCAAACGAACATCAATTAGTGACAGTTTGTCCAACGACGTCGACTCTGGTGACATTTTGGTCACTCCGTCACCGTGTTGCCTTAATAAAGGCATTGCTCTGCACGGCATCAGGTGTGGCTCGCTTCAACAATGGATCAACTGTCCTCGCTGCTACCAACACCACACAAGATAAAATTTTACTGCCACGGGGCACTACTGTCGCCTGCGTTGCCGATCTACAGCCTGTGTGCGTTGTGTCTCTTACCCCTGTGTCCTCTAAAGGCCATCCTGCTGATCATACTGCTTCCTCGGCCTTTACAGCAGCCATCAACAAAGACTTGAATGACTCACAGAAGCAGCAGCTGCTTGATTTGTTGGAAAAGCATGCAAACTTCTTTGACGTTCATTCATCCACCCTGGGCCAGACAACTGCTACAGCACATCGTATTCAGACCGACGGAACATCCATTGTGCACCGCCGTCCGTACCGCGTCTCTCTAGCTGAACGAAAAATCATTGAAGAAAACGTAGACGATATGCTCCAACGGGAGATAATCCGACCCTCAACCAGTCCTTGGTCGTCGCCCATCGTTCTGGTACGTAAAAAAGACGGTTCCGTACAATTTTGTGTCGATTACCGAGCACTCCATAAGATCACTAGAAAGGACGTATACCCCATGCCACGCATCGACGACGCCCTAGATTCCTTACAGGGTGGTGAATACTTTTCGAGCCTCGACTTGCGTTCCGGCTATTGGCAAATCCCCATGCACGAAGATGATAAAGAAAAAATGGCGTTTGCAACCCCGGACGGCCTATACGAATTCAATGTTATGCCGTTCGGTCTATGCAATGCGCCCGCAACTTTTGAGCGCATGATTGACACCGTGCTGCGTGGCCTGAAATGGAAGACTTGCCTATGTTACCTCGATGACATTGCTGTCTTTTTATCGACGTTTCCTCAACATCTGCAACGCTTGGATGAGATCCTGACTTGTCTTGCGGGCGCTGGTCTTCAAATTACCACCAAAAAGTGCCATTTCGCCAGCAGATCTATCAAGGTACTCGGTCGTGTGTTGAGCAAGGACGGAATTCGCTCAGACCCTGATAAAACTGCTGCAGTGCTTTGCTTTCCTCGCCCTGACAAACCAAAAGATTTGCGAAGTTTCCTTGGTCTCGCCTCTTACTTTCGGCGATTCATACAAAACTTTGCCTCCATAGCCGCACCACTTCATAAGCTTCTTGCTTCCGGTATGCCCTTTCAGTGGTTTCAAGAATGTGAATCGGCTTTCGACAGGTTGAAGAGTGCCCTCACGACCGACCCTATACTTGCTCATTTTCACGATGATACACCAACCTTCCTGCACACAGACGCTAGCGGCCGCGGTTTAGGAGCCGTGCTCCTGCAACGCGACAACTCTTCGCGAGAGCGAGTCGTTTCATACGCCAGCCGCGTCCTCTCCGCAGCCGAGAGGAACTACACAATCACCGAGCAGGAGTGCCTCGCCATCGTTTGGTCAGTACAGAAATTTCGTCCATATCTGCATGGCCGCCATTTCACCATTGTGACCGACCACCATGCTTTATGTTGGCTTTCGACACTCAAGAACTTGTCGGGACGCCTCGGACGCTGGATTCTACGCCTCCAAGAATATGATTTTGAGATCGTGTACAAGTGTGGAAGGAAGCATAGTGACGCCGACGCTCTTTCTCGCTGCCCACTACCAGCGACTCCACTCGGGGTTTCCGCCATCAATTTGCACAACATGCCCTCGGAGTCCACGTCTACGGCGGTTTCCTCTCTCGCCTCTATGGACCAGCTACCTTCGGACGACCCACACGATTTTCCTTCTCGACAGTTGGCTGACCCATACTGTCGACGTATTATAGGCTACCTCACTGGCAGTTCCCGTCCACCTAATGCAAGGCTCCGTCGCCAACTCTCGCAATTTAAGCTGGACAACTCGGTGCTGTACCGCAAGATTTACCATCCTGACGGTCAGCGCTGGGTTCCCGTTCTACCCCGATCGTTTCGGTCCGAAGTCCTCAGGGCACTTCATGACCATCCGACTGCTGGTCACCTTGGTTACCATAAAACCTACGATCGCCTTCGAAGTCGGTTTTATTGGTCAGGCATTACCACTAGTGTAGCTTGGTACGTCGGGTCCTGCACTACCTGCCAATGTAGAAAACTACCAACATCTGCTCCCACCGGTACACTACAGCCTCTTCCGTGCCCAGCCACACCATTCGAAGTTGTAGGCGTCAATCTTTATGGCCCCCTCCCAGCCAGTGCTGCTGGAAACCGGTGGATAGTAACAGCCATTGACCATTTGACGCGCTATGCCGAGACGACATCCGTTACTACTGGTTCAGCTTCTGAGATTGCCGATTTCATCCTCCGAGCCATTATACTGCGTCATGGTGCTCCACGTGTGTTGCTCAGTGACCGTGGAAGGGCCTTTCTTTCACAACTAGTGAACGAACTTCTTCAGGCCTCTGGCACAACTCACAAGTCTGCCTCTAGTTATCATCCCCAGACTAACGGCCTCACTGAGCGATTCCACCGCACTCTTGGTGACATGATTGCCGCCTATATTCAACCAGACCACAATAACTGGGACGTTGTTCTACCATTCGTCACTTTCGCCTAAAATACGGCTGTTCAGCGAACAACCGGCTACTCGCCATTTTACCTAGTTTATGGACGCTCCCCTACTTCTTTCCTGGACGTCTCCTTCTTTACCTGCCAAGCGAATTCATCTCCATCCTCTTCAGAGGAATACGTTTCACGACTCGCACAGTGCCGCCAACGAGCTCGTATAAACACTGAAGCCCGCCAGCAAGACAGAAAGCTAGTTTACGATGAATCGCATCGTGATGTATCCTTCCAACCTGGAGACGAAGTGCTCCTTTTGACGCCTGTTCGTACACCTGGTTTGTGTGACAAATTTCAGCCTCGGTTTATCGGGCCGTACACAGTTCTTGAAGAGACTTCGCCAGTGAATTATCGCGTGACGCCACTTGTAGCCCCAGCTGATCGCCGTTATCGAACTACAGAGGTCGTCCATGTCTCCCGTATGAAGCCATTCATGCGACGTTCTTTGTTCCCTTGACTTGCCGCGGCCAGGCTGGCCGCTTTCACGTGGGGGGAATTGATGTGGGCATTTAGTATACGCATCCTCTTCACCGGTACATTATCATCATTATCATGTGTGGCTCATGCATCCTCATCGTTGTCGCGTAGCATCATCAGCTTGGCTCATTCATCGTAGCTGTCGACTGCCGGTTCCTCGGGCCTAATAAAAGGTAATCCAAACCAAGACTTCATAATATATATATATATATATATATATATGGTAGATTCCTGCTCACGGCTGGTTATTTTTCCCCCACTTTTCTTCCTTTCTATTTACATTCCATTGGTTCTAATAACTTCCCCTTACATTCCTTGGCATTACTGTCTGTTAGATCTCATTATTATTGTGTCAAAACACGGAAAAACGAGCCCTCAGGTATGCACTTCTTTCTTTTATTCATTAACGAGGGTCTCGTACTGGCAGACTTGGTGTCATTAGGTTGTATACGAGGAACTATTGATCAGCTTCCCGCTCGTAATAAGTTTACGTGCTACGTGACGTCACACATGCGCATAAAAAAAGAGTGTTTCACACTCGTCGCTTGGCTTATAGATGGCGCTGACTGACACTCCTACTTCTAAATTCACATATAAATCCAAAAAAAAGTGAATGGAGGGAAGGCCGCTGTAATAGCTGAGTGGTTAGAGCATCAAATGCTTTATTCGAAGGTCGTAGGTTCGATTCCTGCTCATGGCTGGTTATTTTTCGCCCCACTTTTCTTTCTTCCTATTTACGTTCCATTGGTTTTAATAACTTCCCCTTACATTCCTTGGCATTACTCTCGGTTAGATCCCATTATTATTGTGTCAAAACACGGAAAAACGAGCCCTTAGGTATACACTTCTTTCCCTTATATATATATATATATATATATATGCCATATTCTGGTTACATGCGTGTATATACAGATGGATTCATTATACGATCATCTTTCACTTCAGCATTTATTGTACAGCATCTCAATGTAAAAGACTTATTTAGGTTGTCTCGCGTGACATCGTAGCGCCAGTCGTAACAACATCGGCCATCTCCACAGCAGACTTGGGGTCCTAGGCTTTTGTTCGTGAGTCGTCAGGTGTAGAAAACGGTCTTATGAAATTCCGCGAAGAAAACTCTCAATAATGACCATGGGGGGGCCATTTACGAAGCATCAGTGCACACCGCCGAGCAATCATGCAACATTGGTAACTTTATTTCGGCAGTCCGCCCCTTAGATACATTCTTAACACTGTAAATGTGGCGAGAGTCATTGCGGCTTTCAGCGTCGAAGTAACGAGGCAGTAGTGTACGTGGCTTTTGCAGCCACCTCAGGAGAAATGCATCCCTGCGGAATCGTATGCGCGGGACGGGTCCAGTGAGCCGGAAATGTGCCGGGCCACTGACTCGCTCTCGTTTGATGGTTCGGAAAGCTTCGCTATGCAAAGTTCACCACGCACAGAACGTATTGCAGCACGCAGACGCGTGAATGCGCTATAGCGCATTCACGCGTCTGCGTGCTGGCAATACGTTCTGGCAATGCTTGTGCCAGCAGTGGCGCATGCGCAGTGGGTGGTTGCACACAACGAATTGAGCTTCGCTATAAGATCCTTCGCATGCAAAAAATAAGCGCGCGCCTGTCTTTGAGCCTGCTTTGGTGAGCTTGTCCGGGTGAAAGCCTAGATAATTAGATAAGAAGCAATCTACCCCATATTTGTTAGAGGCTAGCGAAACAGCCACAGCCCAGCTTTATATTTTTGTTTTAGACTTACTATAGCAGTGTAAAATGAAGTTGTGACTTGAAGCTTTAACTGTCGCTCACATGTCTTTTGAAAACCGTGCCTCCGTGTATGACGAGGCACGCGTGCACCCGGTTTCTCTGTCAGCACACCTCACAACTCGCCTTGATATTCGTTTGTTCCCCGATGCGCTCCCGGCTGCGGCGGCTGCATTTCCGATGGAGGCGGAAATGTTGTAGGCCCGTGTGCTCAGATTTGGGTGCACGTTAAAGAACCCCAGGTGGTCTAAATTTCCGGAGCCCTCCACTACGGCGTCTCTCATAATCATGTGGTGGTTTTGGGACGTTAAACCCCACATATCAATCATCCCCGATGCGCTCTGACCCGAACAACACGCCAGGCGGAGGAGCACCGACGAGCATGTAAAACTGCAGCACATCTATGGAGTGAATGATGATGATTGGGACAAAGCCGTCCATCCATTCGTCCGTCCGTCCGTCTAGACATACGAACAAAGAGATGGATGGAGGTACGAACAGAAGCAAGGACAGATGGGCAGAAAGATGGAAGGACGCATGCAGAGACCGACGGAGAGATAAAGGTACGGACGCAAGCATTGACAGAGGCACAGAAGAATGAACGAATGCACGCATGAATAGACAGACAGACAGACGGACGCATGGATGGACTCATGGACGGACGAAAATATGGAAGGACCAACAGACGGACGCATGGATAGAGGTATACGGATGGATTCATGGACGGACACCCGGATGGACGGAAGCGTGGACGAACGGACGCACGTATTGACTCATAGACAGACGAATAGATGCATGGACAAACGCACGGACTGACAGACAGACGGACAGATGCAAGCTTGGATGGACAGACGGAGGGACAAAAGCACGGAGGCACAAACGGACGGAAGGGCAAACGGACGGATGCATGGACGGATGGATACACGGATAGACGCTTCGCCCCACTTATCTACCCTCCAAGCATATGCTGCGAAAACCACAATGTCATCTAGTTATATTATTCCAAAGTTCATATACACACTTCACCATCGGTTGAGCAACTCATAAACTAGCGGTTTCTCTATACTACTACTACTTCTACTACTACTACTACTACTACTACTACTCTTACTACTACTACTACTACTACTACTAGAGAGGAGGAAACGCCGCACGGCGTAAGGAGATTCACCCCTGAACTGCCAAGGCCAATCTTTGCGCCGCGATGATTGCGAAAAAGCTTCCGAGTAGTTACAAACTCCTTCGCAGCGAATTGAACAAGAGCAGCGCGCTGCACACACGTGCTGTGTGCTCGCTCATCGCAAGATTATACTGCCGTCACCCTCAGTTCGGAAATGATACATCTCGAATTCAGGTGTGAGAGGTTCCGTCAATTACGCCCTCTTGCCCCGCTTTCTTTCTGTTGCATTCATCATTTTTTCTCATTTTATCGTTTAGTACACAGCTCCTGAATAAGAGAAAAGCAACTTCATACAGTGGCAACAGCGGACCAACGTGTGAGCTCTCGCTGTTATCTCTTCCTTTTGTTTATTTGTTTTTCATTGCGATACAAGTCGGCATAAAGATAGGAAATACAAACGCACTTAGCACAAATCATCCGTGGTTTGAATCGGGGTGCGGAGGAATGAAACTGTTTTTGCGAGCCAACGCATGGGAGAAACAATACCGAATAAAGTATTGCGCTCCCCCGTTTGAGTGACTGCTTCTGCAGAGCCCGCGCCCTACCTGAGTGCTGCACAACATCGTTCACCCCTGCTTACATTTGGACGAGTTATTCGGGTAATGTTGTTTTCCTTGAATAGTCGTAAAGCATGGGCGCTGCTTGTAGTGTGCCTGTAAACTAGGAATTCATTCGCGTTTTCTGTGCTACCAGAATAATGGATGACCATAGTGCGTGTATGTATGTATGTATGTATGTATGTATGTATGTATGTATGTATGTATGTATGTATGTATGTATGTATGTATGTATGTATGTATGTATGTATGTATGTATGTATGTATGTATGTATGTATGTATGTAGGTATGCAAGCATGCATGCATGTATGTATGTATGTATGTATGTATGTATTGCAACGAGCAAGGTTGCGTAAACACACTGGTTATTATTCCAGAAACGTTAGCCGCAACAAGCTGGTACAGGCAGGAACCCGGCAAGCACGAGCCACACACGGACGTCAACGTCTTCTTTCACGCTGGCACAGAGCTGGCGCCACTATGCTTCGGTACAATTACTCCCCGCGCAGAAAGGAGCCAACCTGGCGACCTAGGGAAAGGACACGACAAGGGGGTCATAGCACGGTTTGAGGCGTGATACGTGTACTGTTTCATGCCCACGGCAGCGTTGGTCCGAGGGTGGATCACTGGGCTCAACTTCATAGTTGACAGGAGACGTTTGCCGCACCACACGGTAGGGGCCATGGTATTTCGACGAAAGCTTCGGGGAAAGACCGGGAGGGGTAGACGGGACCCAGAGCCAAACCAGCATTCCTGGGTTATAGTGTACAGTAGACGCAGAGGAATCGTGGTCAGTTTTCTGGCGCCATTGGTCTTGTGCGGTAAATGAGCGAGCGAGTTGACGACACTCTTCGGCATAAGCAGCTGCTTCGGAAATAGGCATCGCTTCGGAAACATCAGGCCTGTAAGGGAGAATGGTGTCCATGGAGCATGATGGCTCACGTCCGTACAGAAGGAAGAAAGGAGAAAAGCGAGTGGTTGTTTGTGGCACAGAGTTGTACGCGTACGTGACAAAAGGGAGCACTTGGTCCCAATTAGTGTGGTCGTCAGAGGCGTACATGGCAAGCGTATCTCCAAGGGTACGGTTAAAGCGTTCTGTCATGCCATTGGTTTGGGGATGGTATGCCGAGGATTTCCTATGCACAGTGCGACATGCCTTGAGTAGCTCGTCGACGGCGTTCGAGAGAAACACACGTCCACGGTCACTGAGTAATTTACGAGGTGCACCGTGTCGCAAAATGAGATGGTGAAGAAGAAAGGACGCAACGACTTTCGCAGTGGTAGCAGGCAGCGCAGATGTTTCAGCGTAGCGTGTTAAATGATCCAAGGCGACGATAATCCACCGGTTGCCTCGAAGAGAGTTGGGTAGAGGACCATAAATATCAATTCCGACGCGGTCGAATGGTTTCGCTGGGCAGGTTAAGGGTTGCAAAGGGCCAGCAGTGCTGTGAGAAGGCGTCTTGCGTCGTTGACACGTGGTGCATGACCGAACGTACTGGCGAACGTGCCGATAAATGCCGCACCAGTAGTATCTTAGACGAAGGCGAGAGTAAGTCTTAAATACTCCAGCGTGGCCACACTGGGGGTCATCGTGAAAGGCAGCGCAGATGTCCGAACGCAAATGACGAGGGATGACAAGGAGCCACCTACGGCCATCCGTCACGTAATTGCGGCGATACAACAAGCCTTCACGGACAGCAAAGTGTCTTGCTTGACGAGAGAGGGAGCGTGAAGTAGTTTCTGACGAACTGTGAGAGAGGACGTCAAGCAAAGAATTGATCCTGGGATCCTTGCGCTGTTCGGATGGCATGCCTGTGATGCTCAACGTTGACGAATTGCAAATGGCAGTTGATAAGCAGGCAAGGTCAGGAGGCAGTAGAGAACGGGATAGTGCATCGGCGTCTGAATGTCTGCGTCCTGAGCGATAAACAACACGGATATCATATTCCTGAAGGCGTAAAGCCCAACGAGCGAGGCGGCCAGTAGGATCTTTCATGGACGCTAACCAGCAGAAGGCATGGTGATCTGTGACAACATCAAACTGAGGTCCGTAAAGGTAGGTGCGAAATTTTCCTATAGCCCAAATGATAGCCAAGCACTCCTTTTCCGTGACGGAATAGTTGGACTCTGCCTTCGTTAGTGTACGGCTGGCATAGGCGACAACGTACTCGTCGCAACCATCCTTGCGTTGAGCGAGAATGGCACCGAGGCCGACACTGCTTGCATCCGTGTGAATTTCAGTGGGTGCATTGGGATCGAAGTGGCGGAGAACTGGCGGAGAGATGAGTAGCCGGCGTAGCGCCGTGAATGCCTCATCGCAGTGGGAATTCCAGCCAGAGAGGTCCGTGCTACGGGAGAGAAGCTGAGTCAGAGGGGCAATTATTGAGGCAAAATTGCGAATGAAACGCCGAAAATAGGAACACAAGCCTATGAAACTACGAAGCTCCTTTAGGGTAGTAGGCTTGGGGTACTCGGCAACGGCACGCAGTTTGGCAGGATCTGCCGATATTCCTTCTTTTGAAACGACGTGGCCGAGAATTGCGAGCGCCAAAACGACATTTCTTGAAGTTAAGTTGCAACCCCGCTGCCGTAAGGCACTGGAGAACTTGTTCCAGACGGGAAAGATGAGTTTCGAAATTCGCCGAGAATACAACTATGTCATCTAAATAGCGAAGACAGATGTGCCATTTAAGTCCCCTGAGGACACTGTCCATCATTCTTTCAAAAGTCGCAGGCGCATTGCAAAGACCGAAGGGCATTACATTAAATTCATATAAGCCGTCAGGGGTCACAAACGCCGTTTTTGGACGGTCTGGTTCAGCCATTGGTACTTGCCAATATCCAGAGCGCAGATCCAGTGAAGAGAAAAACTCCGCACCTTGAAGGCAATCCAAGGCGTCATCAATGCGTGGCAGGGGATAAACATCCTTGCGTGTGATGTTGTTTAGTCGACGATAATCCACGCAAAACCTGATGGAGCCATACTTTTTTCGCACGAGGACCACTGGCAAAGCCCAAGGACTGTGTGAGTGCTGAATAACACCACGTTGCAGCATCTCGTCGACGTGTTGAGTGATGACGTCACGCTCGGCCTGCGAGACGCGGTAGGGGCGCTGACGAAGTGGAGTATGATGACCGGTGTCGATATGGTGAGCGACAACTGACGTGCGTCCCAAGGGAGGTTGTCCGTGGTCGAAGGAGGCGCGGAAACGGTCAAGTAGTTGAATGAGCTGATTGCGCTGGTCTTGCGTAAGGCCGGTCTCTACGCTGCGCAACAGAACGTCTTCGTCAGGTAGTGAGGGCGCGGTGCCAGCTGTGACAGCATCCACGGACATCGGTGTCGTATCAGAACGGGCATCGAAAGGAAAGATGTCATCATAAGTCTCAAGACTCCCAATGCATTCGCCATGCAATAAGGTCGCAGGACAAGGGAACGGATTGCACACGTACATGGCACTGGAGCCATCGGCAAGTGTTATGACGGCAAACGGGACGACAAGGTTCCGGTGACGAGCGCATTTTTGTGACGGCATAAATAGGGCAGTTGAATCGGAAACGGAGTTGCACAAAAGAGATACCGCGGTGACCGAAAAAGCAGAAATGACGACGTCAGCGGCGACGATCACCTTTTTGGGTGAGCGAGGGAGATCTATGAATGTCGTGCTGAATCGAAATAAAACGAGTTGAGCACGAGCGCAGTCGACAACCGCATGATTAGCGGAAAGTTCCATCCCAGGATGATTTCATGAGACGCATGCGGAAGGACGACAAATTCTACGATGTAAAGCACTTCTTGAATCACAACACGAGCAGTGCATGTGGCAGAAGGTTGGACGTGTTGCGAACTCGCCGTGCGTAAAGAAATTTCAACCAGTGGAGTCGTCACTTTGTTCAGTTTGCGGCATAACACTTCCCTGATTATACAAATAGCGGCACCTGTGTCGACAAGAGCAGCTGTGGTGAAACCGTCCACAAACACGGCAATCTCGTTAGGGGGCGATAGATGAGGCCTTGGAAATTTCGTCGGTGGCGCAGCTCTTGCCTCAGGAACTGCGACTGTTAGTTTTCCTCCTGGGCGTGGTTGGAACGGCGAAGCATGGGGGAAGGAGACCAAAGACGGGGTGAAGGAGATCGACGACGGCTGAAGTCTGGTCGACGTGAGCGGGGGTCATGTGAATCAGGTGTCACATGCGATTCTGATGGCCGAGGTATGTTGCCGGAATGCTGCACATCATCAAAATAGAATCCACGGCGACGACAGTAGCGCGCGACATGTCCTGGAATACCACAGTTGTAGCAGACGGGCCGGTTATCCGGAGTACGCCAAGAGTTGACAGGTGCTCGAGGTGGTGGAATGGGCCGATTTACAGGATAAACTGAAACTGGTGACCTGTAGTAGATGGTGGCTTGACTGTATGAAGGGAGCGGCGGTTGGGCAGAAGGTCGGCGGACGGCTTCTGCATAAGTCAGCGGTGCAGCCACTGATATTGGGGATGTGGGCGAAGGGAGAGCCTCGGCAACTTGCGTCTGAATAGCACGGCGAAGTGAGCGGTCCAGTGTTGGGGGGGTCTCGTTGATGGTGGCGACAAGAGAGAGCTGTCGAGCAACTTCCTCCCGGATGTACTGTTGAATTTGAGGCATTAACACGCTGTAGTCGGAGCCACTGCTTTTGCACTCCAAGGCCGAAATATCAGCTGTCTGCGTATTAGCGCGACGTGTAGAAACTCGTTGCTTGCGCAGCTTATCGAAACTTTGACATAACTGAATCAAGGCCGTGACGGTCTGTGGGTCTTTGGCCACAAGCATATGAAAAGCGTCGTCATCAATGCCTTTCATTATGTTCTTTATTCTGTCAGCCTCCGTCATCCTGGCATCAACTCGCCTACAGAGGCTGGTCACATCCTCAATGTAGCTCGTGAAGCTCTCACCATGTCGCTGAAATCGTCCCCGCAGTCTCAGTTCAGCGCGAAGCTTACGCATGGCTGGACGACCGAAAAACGAGGTGACGGCCTCTTTGTAAACCGACCAGGTGGGGATGTCGGCTTGGTGGTTGGTGAACCATAGGTTGACCAAATCCGTCAAGTAGAAGATGACGTGAATCAGCTTCGCAGGGTCATCCCACTTGTTAATCGCGCTGGCATGCTCGTACTCTGCCAGCCAGTCCTCGACATCTTGATCTTCAGTGCCGTTGTATACCGGTGGGTCACGCAGACGAAGTACACCAGAACACATGACGGGTGGCAGCGTGGAAGAGCCTTGTGGGGGATCGACGCGCTCGGTCATCGTGGACTGAGATGGTAGCTTACGGCTGCGGAGCTCCAGGACGTTACCCAGCACCTCCACCAAATGCAACGAGCAAGGTTGCGTAAAAACACAGGTTATTATTGCAGAAACGTTAGCCGCAACAAGCTGGTACAGGCAGGAACCCGGCAAGCACGAGCCACACACGTACGTCAACGTCTTCTTTCACGCTGGCACAGAGCTGGCACCACTATGCTTCGATACAGTATGTATGTATGTATGCGGTTTTCCGCAAGTGAGAGCCGTCAGCAGGGCCCCCCATCGGCAAGCACGGAATTCTATACCCAAAAATATATCGACCCTTTCGCGAAGTCGCGCTTACTGTGTCTGCTTCATTTCGAGTGCCTGTACTATTGAACTCACTTTTGTATGCCAAACCTACGAATACCGTAACACAACGCAAGCAGCTTCGTGATTACGCTTCCGCTGTAGAAATTATATATCGCAACTTTGTAAATGTTGTCTTCACAATTTTTGTGCTGCCTAGAATATTTTTATAACTGCGTGAAAATTTACGTCGTTTGTTTTTATGCCTTTGTTTCGGGCGTGGGCGAGGCAATTCAATGCTATGAAGTACGTGCGCACGATTTGATACTCTTCGGCGTGCGCGAATACACCATAACGTGTTGCCTGTGAGGCACATTCACGAATAATTCTAAAAACGTTAACAAGAAAAAGATAAGAAAACGGCGCAGCGCAACATTTGAACAAGTTAATCTCAACTATAGACAGTTTCAAGATTGCAAGCGTTGTGCCCCCAAAGAAGCGTCTGGTCACCTCATTTATCAGTTCATAACGTCGAAACTGAAAAGACGTTTTCACGTTTTCCAAGGGTAAAGAAAGTCTCTTATTAGTTTTTCATGTAAACAGAACGTGGATAATGTTCAAGTCAATCTTTTGTAGTTTTTATGTAGCTTGAAAGACCATTTATTTGAATGTATTTTGCCAAATGATGAAAGGAAAGTGTAGGAAATCAGCGCGCTATTTTCCAACGTTCTTTTTGCCCACAGGCACATTGGTGGATGAAACCGGAAGTCATCAAGGGTCTGTGTTTGTAAACAGCAGGATGGCTTAGTGCTCTCCCATAGTTGAGTACGACGTACTTGAAATTGTTAAACATTTTTCCTAAACACAATGAAAGGGTCTATAGCACGAGTTGAGGCTTCCGAGACTACGTAGCATCTAATCTCGATTGACGTTTTTTATATGAAGGGGCACGTCGTCGTTACCATAAGCGAACTGACAGGCTAAAAACACCATTGAGGCCCTTTTTCAGCTGTGTGGCGTCCCTGGTGCACAATTCATAGTTATAACCGCGTTCATATGGCCACAATGAAAGGCACAGCTTGCGAAAGCGGATTATCCACCATTTCCCGCACGTTGCACATGGCGTAATGATTCTTCCTTGCCTGCTTCCCTGTCTGTTTATTGTTGTTTAGCGAGTTCACTCGATGGAGAGGTGAACTTCCGTGCCACCAAGGCGGAAGCAATAACGTCGCTCGGGTCACACCAGGTTTCCAGGAAGGCAAGGATAAGGCATTGCAAAGACTGCCTGGGCACGTCGTGGCTATACTGATGTACTCTAGTGGTGTGCGCTAAGCGATATAAATATACTACTCCGGCGTCGTGACGTTGGTGGAAGTAGCAGTCAGCGTAGTTTCGACAAAACTCTCTATTTGGGGAAACTGCACTATTCAGACAATAAATTGAGGAAAGTACAAGCAATTGAGGATATACTTACACTTATAACGATGAGAATAGCGTCTGTCATCGAGTGACCTTTTCTGCAGTAAGGCTCATCCGTTCTTATGCGTCATGCAGGGAATTTTGTGCCTAATCGAACGTGTGGTCAATCTATAGGAGTGAAATTCAGTGGCCCAACAAAGTGACGAAATAGGGTACTTTTATTCATGATTTCTTTTCACACACACAAACAAACACACACTACTAGAACATTCAGAAAGAACTATTCCTACTCATTTGCAAAGTTTCAGCAGTTTTATTTGTACTCTTTCGAACATTGTCTTCATAGACATGTAGTTATTGAGGAGAGTGTGTGCTGCTGCCACAAATATGGTATTCAGCACAATATCAGGATGATGACCATTGCAAGAGAAAACAAAATATTTGATTTCACAAAAACCTCTAGTGACCGACACAAGAAGTAGCGTTCCTTCTTTTGCTCTGGCCCCTCTCAAACTGATGCGTATTCGTTAAAGTAGGTTAGGGCCAGGAAGAAATGTTAGCACAAGGTCTAGATTAACATGTAGCCCACGTGGGCACTTCTACTGCACTATTGGTACTTGGATAGGTATACTTGGTAGTTATTCCTAAATATGCTATCTTGAAGTATAGCTCACACACCTGAAAACCATTTAGGAAGCGCTTTACTGCAAGTGTCTGCACGCATCTAAATTTCAAGAAAAAAGCATGGACCATCTCTCCGAAGAGAACGATAATGGGATGCACGCCGTTGACCCGGCTGAAACGAACGTCGACGTGAGTGCTGGGAGAACGGTTTAAAGCGAAACTCGGTGTAGCCTTCCCTTGAGTAAACGTTTCTTGGAAACGCAAAGACACGGGACGCGGGTTGGGTTTCGCGTAAGTTTTGTGGCAGATAAACGAGCCAAAAGAGTGTTTCCACTCGATGTGCGCTCGAAGCTCAAAGAAGTGGAGAGGGTGAATTAAGATAGATGACAGGTGGCAAGCGGTGACAGGCTAGGGATTAGTTTAGATATATGGGGCTTAACGTCCCCAAAACCACCATATGAATATGAGAGACGCCGTAGTGGAGGCCTCCGAAAATTTCGACCACCTGGGGTTCTTTAACATGCACCCAAATCTGAGCACACGGGCATACAACATTTCCGCCTCCATCGGAAATGCAGCCGCTGCTGCCGGGACAGACAGGCTAGGGATAGATTGACATCAACGCGCGCGCACTGTGAGGGAAGGCTTGGCCTACTTGGCGCCACCGCAACACTTGCAGCTAGGGCAGCGCGGTGCGGATGGAGGGACAGCGTTACACAGGCTACTCGAAGAGATTTCGCATTTAATATATTATGGCGAGGTGCTGGCGAGACTGGCGCAAAGTTATAACTTCACAATAGAAAGGAAGGAAATCCGCCAAGAAAATATTATGCAGAAAACCTATGCACTAAGCAATGAAACAGCATTTCTTCTTTTTTTTCCTCAGCCAAGCAAACGGAGGTGATGCAAGAATCCCGTGGCACTAATCGCCACAAGTAAAGTATTTACCGACCCTGAAGCAAAAACACCCGTTCTGCAAATGTACTGTCACGCCAGCCTATTATTTTAATGCCATGACTTGCGCTAACCAGTCAGAAGCACGCACGATGCCTTTATTTTATAGCAAGAACGGAACATGGTCGAAATAGTGCCATTGGAACGACTGCGAAACATGTAATACCGAGAACGTACCTTCGGGTCACGAATAAAACGGATGTCGACGTCAGCTGTACGAACGACAAGCTCCCACTTCATTCTTAATTTGTTCTTAGGAGGCTACAAGAGAACTCGCAACTTCGGTCTATTGGACGCGACAATTCGCCTCGCAGCAACCATTCGGGCTTGTAGCTATACACATTGCGAATATCCAGAACGCAAATCGCATAACATATCACCACGGCACTTCACGGACGCAGAAAAACATGGTCTTCTCGAGTCTGCAACAAGCACACCAGCACACCCCGAAAACGTTCGTCAGGCATCCAAGCCTGTCGAATGGCGACAGCAAGCGTATATGCACGTCTGGGCAGCAATACACGGTGGTCTGAGTGGTGTGACGTCAGAGCCCGCGATATGAACATGACAAATCCTGAACTTATCTAGGTGACATTGGGTCTGCGTGTAAATATTACCGAGTAATTTGTGACAATCGTGAAGCTTCTCAAGCATTGCGGCGCTGTCTGCACCGAGCATTGATAATCGTTTTTGTGATTGAAACAATAGTCATAAAAATGGGAGTATCAATTCCCGTTGTGTGGCAACATTGTGCTTAATAAGCAGGGAAAAGCATAGTCCAATTTATGTTACATACCCACAATGCAAGTGTTGCACGAAAATGATGCATAATTTTCCTCCTGATTAGACAGAAATAGAAATTGGGGTATTGAATATAGCTTGTGAAGATACTTGTCTACGGTAGTTGGGAGGCATTCAGGGCTTTTGTTTATTCCTATCGTAAGTTCTTAAGCTTAGCGCAAGTAACATTTCAACGTATTGAATATCTCGCGAAGTAAGACTCGCTCTTTGTGTACAATCTCAGCGGCAGCAAATTTTAGCGCACTCTCTGAAAATTGTGGCGTGATGCACCAAAATATACACATGAACGAAGTATATTTAGTAGATGACCATGAAAAGTAGTGCTCGATACGTTGGTGGGATGAGTGGCGCCGGCTGAGGGATGCTCGCTGCCGTGTTCTATAAATCGCGAATGATAATCCAAAGAATTAGGACGTTCTTCTCTCTTGGTTTATGCTTTTGTTGAGCCGTAATCCACAATGCAGACATTATTAATTGTAAACATGCGCGCTCTTGAATGGATCTTTTTCTTTCATTTCTATAAGCAGCGAATTGCGTGTATCTCATCAATTATATCAAATGCGAAGCATTTTCTTGCGTATTCTGCAGGCTATCTATCTATCTATCTATCTATCTATCTATGTATCTATCTATCTATCTATCTATCTATCTATCTATCTATCTATCTATCTATCTATCTATCTATCTATCTATCTATCTATCTATCTATCTATCTATCTATCTATCTGTCTGTCTATCTATCTATCTATCATCTATCTATCTATCTATCTATCTATCTATCTATCTATCTATCTATCTATCTATCTATCTATCTATCTATTTTTTCGTCGGCTATGCATTCCTACTTTACGCAAGCAATGGCGGATATCGTGTCAGATTTTTACTCACCGTTGTAATGGCCTCATCAACCCGAAATACCTGCAAATAACAATACTAAAGTAATAAAACAGCCAGCTTGCACTAGTGGTGCACAGCTGGAGCAATCAGCGACGCTTGTACTTGACCTGGCTAAGTTTTGTTGTTAACTTCAAGCTTTTGCTAGAGATGCAAAGTGCCTGCAAGTATGTCGCTACGGCTAAACTAGGCTAGACATGTCTTGCGACGACTGCTTACGGTTATACTAGTCACGTGTTTGGCAGTTGCGTAGTTTGTGGCGAGATCACGTCACGTGGCTATGCTACTGCATGGAGTTACATGGTTCTCAAACACGTGAGTGGTTACGTGGTGTCAATGATTGTAGACACGGGACTAGTTTTGTGATGGTACGCGATTTTAGTAATATAACTAAATGTTACGCGATGTTGTGTGATCTTTCATCCTAAATCATACTCCCCCGGATCATAAACCTTGTATTTCACGACGGAGAAGCCGGCGCACGCGTTGTGGGAGCGAAGCAGAAGCTGAAGCAGGCGAAGTGAGTTCGTACCGCTTCGTGATAATGATATCTCCTGTTCGCACTACCCTGCCCAACGAAAAGCATAAGGAGCTCACTTCTCACAATGGCGATGCTTCCATTAAGTCGCGTGTGTACGAGACGGATGACATTGCGGTAGCCTTACTATCTAGACGCCCGCACTCCTGCAGTACACTTGGAGATGGTTTTGTATGTTGGCACGTACAAAGAAGTCTGCCAATTGTGGCAGACTTTCCTGTACTTCGACTGAGGGCACCTTACAGGCTAGAAAAATCCTCCAAAGTGAGACGTAGACGTGCTGAGAGAAGATACAGGCGTACCTAGTCGATTCTTTATCTCAGAGTAGCAAGGCGTATGCAGAAAAAAATACAACACCGAATAGACCAGCCGCAGGACCAAAGATGGAAAAGCTTTGTGTTATGTACGGAGAACTCTACAGGGTCCTCGCTCAGGCGCCATGTAACGCCATCCCTTCAGGGCTCTCGCACTTCGTCTCAACCGCCGCGAAACTGACGTCGGAAAGGATTCTTGCGCGAACATCACCGGCGGCACAGCCGTATTCCCCGATGTGCTTTTTCTCGATATCCCCGCTCCACGAGATATAAGTATGAATGCTCCATTTTCTATGAAAAAGCTAGAAGCTGCATGGGCACTGTGTAGGCGTTATTCTTCACCAGGGCCCGATGGGATAACGTATACGGTTCTGCGTCACTTAGGGCAAGCAGCTAGACAACAACTGCTAAATTTATTTAATCGGTCATGAGAAGATGGCATCGTACCTCAAGAATCGAAACGAAGCCGTCTTGTGCCACTTCTAAAAGCAGGGAAATCCCCCCTGGAGCTGACATCATACCGGCCTGTAGCTCTCGCTAGCTGCGTCGGGAAACTCATGGAGCGCGTGATTCTCTAGCGCCTGGAATGGTTCCTTGAACGGCACAACATTTACCCCGACTCCATGGCAAGATTTTGACGAGGCCGATCATCGATTGACAACGTCATCGATTTGGTGTCATCAGTAGAACAGCACAAATTTAGGAAACGAATAGCACTTGCGCTCTTTCTTGATCTGAAAGGTGCATATGACAATGTTTCCTATTAAGCTATACTAGACGCACTGCTGTTAATTGAACTGGGAGGGCGAATGTTTCGATGGATCCGAAGCTAGCTGACACGAAAATCCTTTTTTGTATATACTGAAGATGGCCCGACCTTAGACCACTACACGTGCCGTGGCGTCCCACAAGGGCGTGCTATAAGCCCAGTTCTTTTCAATCTTGTTAGCTTGGCCTGGCGGAAGCTCTTCCTGAAAAGCCAGTGTTTAAATATACGCTGATGACATCTGTGTCTGGGCATCCGTATTGACACGCCTACAAGTTTGAGCATAGATACAGAGGGCAGCGTCGCAAGCATCTGATTATCTTCGCACGCAAGGCCTAACGATCTCAACAGAAAAATGTGCCCTGGTGGCCTACCCGCGCATGGAGATGACAAGTTACCCGATGAGCATTAATGGCCAGCCCATCTCTTACAAGTGTAGCCATCGTTTTCTAGGTGTCATTGTTGACCGCGACCTCTCCTGGAGCCCTCATGTGACTAGTTTGAAAGCGAAACTGGTATCTATTGCCCACGTCCTGAAAGTCATCGCTGGAAAAAGATGGGGTCCGCCATTGAGTTCAATGCTACATCTTTACCCAGCACTTTTTATGGGTGTACCGGCGCTGCAGTTCTCCTCTGCTTTCTAAAACTAGCAAGACAAACGTTCAAGCACTTCAGAGCGTGCAAGCACAAGCACTTCGTGTTTGTCTCGGCCTATCACGAACTGCCTCGACCGCTGGAACAGTTATATTGGCTCTGGATCATCCGGTTACGACTTATGTCACAACCATCGTGCTGAAAGAACATATTCGGCACATTTAACGGATGGCATCGAGCCATTCGCCATTCCTTCCAGAACAACGACCACAGGCATCGTTCTCTAAGGTCGTCAGCTGCCACCGCGCTTTGGTACCATCCGCTTTTATAGCCTTGGCGCGTTCACCGTCCGCCTTGTGGAGCCTACGACAACCCGACATGTGCCTTTTCGTCCCAGTAATAAGAAATAGAAAAGTCCTTTCTGCCTTGGCCTTGAAGCAAGCGACTCTGGACTGTTTACACACTTTCTACACTGACATAATTCACATAAACACGGATGGATTTACCTCTCAGACTATATCTCCACAAGCGTCACCGTCATTCCATCGCGACACATCACCATCACTTACAAACTTTACCACGTGAGCACATCAACTGGTTCGGAAATTGCTGCCCTGCGAAGTGTCATCAATTATATCAAGCAACAACCGGCTAATCGATGGGTAGTGTTCTGTGACTCGAAGGCGACTATACGATGTCTTTCGTCGGCACTTCGTCGCGGGTCGTACGAACAACTGGTATGGTAGGTCAGAGAAATGCCGCACTATAAGACCGAACAAGGACACAACGTTGTGTTCCAGTAGATACCAAGTCATTGTGGTTTCTCCGGCAATGACCTCGCCGATGAAGCAGCCAGAAATGCACACCTACAAGCAAACCGTGTGTCCATACCTTCATTTAGGATTGGCACGGCTAGATACCTAAGTAAGCTGGCGCAAGACATGGCTCTCCAGAAGTGGCAGTCATCACAGTTCACACATCATCGACTCTATTCTCTCGATCCATCTCTACGATGGCGGCTACCCTCTGGTCTTTCTAGGGAAGAAGGTACAGTGTTGTGCCGTCTGCATCTGGGTGTAGCTTTCACCAATGCCTACATATTTAAGATAGGGATGGCCGACAGCGCGGAGTGCAACAACTTCGCCGTCGATGAGACTATTGAACACATCTCATGTTACTGCCCGGCATACACACACGAGAGATTTAACCTGCGCAGTGCTTTCAATCAACTGGACAGAAGTGATTTCACTGTCGAGAAAGTATTGGGACCATTGCACTGCTCATCCAACTTTCGAGAGGCAACGAAAGCACTGTTGCATTTTCTCAAAGACACCGGCCTGTTTCATCGTTTGGGATGGTGAAACCGTTACGCGCAGGCCCAGTCAGTGACCTTTTATCTCTTCATCTATAACTTTACTTCCCTTTTCCGCTTGCCCAGTGCAGGGTAGCCTACCGGGGCTCAGCCCACCTTGTGTTCTCTCTCTGTCTCTCGAAAGTGAGATAATCTGTTGACCTCATTTGCGGTCAGGGTTGGTAGCGAATTGTTAGTGCTAACTATTGCTCTCGTTCTAACTGAATACCTCAATGTTAAATTCTCCTTCGTTGAACTGTCAAGTAGCTCTTAGTTCAGGGACAAAAGACAAGAGAAGCCGACACGCAAGCGATAAACTTCCAACAAAAATATTTTGAAGAAAAACATGAAAAATAGATAAGTAACAATGCTCATGCAAAAAAAAAACACGATACTCCAAAATGATGAGCTTAAGCTCAACCGCAGTTCCATAAAAAATTAATAGAAGGGTGGAAACCACGAGTCATTATGAGGTGGTACACAAAAAAAAACAATCACTTTTTGACAGAGCAATGGAAGGTACGATAATACACTGGCTACCATCCTTGGCCATTTCTGCTGCTTCTTCAATTTCCCACATTTTACGATCAGCACAGTACGGCACATAATTCAAATTCAGTGCGTCGCTACGTGAACTTGCAGGCTTCTTCGGACATTGTACGCGTGCTACCCGAGGCGGTTGTGTAAACAGCACCCGATCTATTCCACCTGTTCTTCAGCCACATGTTCTTCTTCGTTCTAAGTGGGACTAACTTGTTCTCATTATTTGACAGTAAGTATCGTGCTAGGTCACTGTCTTATCGTAAATCAATATTTAGTGATGACAAGGAAATCAGAGCAAAAAAGAGCTACAGACGGAACGTCAACGTCATCCATGGCACAACAATGGTTAGCTGCACAGTTCACTTAAAGTACATTCTCATTGCTTCGACGCAAATGTCGCTAGTGTGCGAACGAAATGCTCGCCTGTCTACCAAAATGAATTGATTTGTGCTTTTGTAACTTTCTGTATATTCTTTCATTGTCGCAGTACATGTCTCGGCTTTGTCTCTGAAGCGGATAAATGATTTAGATGTGGAAAATGTGGCGCACTGCGCTTTCTGGCCACTTACCTTTTTAAGTCAAACCGCTGCGTTTCCTTGCATATATTTTGTTGATTGATTGATTTGTGGGGTTTAACGTCTCAAAACTACTATTTGATCATGAGAGACGCCGTAGTGGAGGGCTCCGGAAATTTTGACCACCTGGGGTTCTTTAACGTGCACCCAAATCTGAGTACACGGGCCTACAACATTTCTGCCTCCATCGGAAATGCAGCCACCACAGCCGGGATTTGAACCCGCGACCTGCGGCTCAGCAGCCGAGTACCTTAGCCACTAGACCACCGTGGCGGGGTGCATATATTTTGTTAATTAAGGCGAAAGCGTCAGATGCTTCACGAAACGCGAAAAAAAGATAGTCGTTGGAGGCCTCACGAGTGATTAGGAAACACACTCTTCATGGTGATCTAGTGGCTGAGGCACTCGGCTGCTGACTCGAAGGTCGCGGTATCAAATCCCGTCCACGGGAGCCGCATTTCTGATGGAGGTGAAAATGCTCGTGGCCCGTGCGCTTAGATTCAAGTGCCCGGTAAAGTACCCATAGTGGTGAAAATTTGCGGAGCTCACTACTACAGCGTCTGTCATAATCATATATGGTGGTTTTGGGATGGTGAAATTCAACAGTTACGGTTAGTTAGCCAGTTGATGCAGAAACACGAGTCATGAAGTCAGCACGACTGATGCATGCAGACAACATCAACGATGCAGTAAATCGTAATCAGTTTACGACAGCCATCGTTTTCACGTCCCTAAGACGTCACGTAGAAGATGGCTTTCACCTTCTAGCCGCCTTAGGCGAATGCGTTAAGAACTGCTCGAGTTTTTCTCAGCGTGTCTATGGGTGTATAACTGGGCGCACGACTGTGGCTTCAGATTTGAAAATTTCAATTTGGTGCTGCATACTGTGGCATTTCCTACGTATACAGTTTTTATTGCTTTACTTTAAAACACAAGTGGTTATCAGTACCAACCTCTCTATGGCCTCCCAAGTTTACTTTTCATCCCAAAAAAACCACCGTAATATCAGTAGCGTGCATTTCTTACTGTTTCTTATTCTTACGTCGACCATTGCTCGTGATTAGTTTCTTTCTCTTTTTTATTAGTTAACATACACCATATAGTCATCGTTATCTTATGAACTCTGTGGAAGCTTAATGTCGTTGGTAACTGAAACAGTTCAAATATCCCTAAACGACACTGTGACCTAGTGACCATGATAGAGCTCAAAGTGCGAGTCACCATTACGCACATAACTGTAAGCGTAGTCCTGTCATCTCACATACTTATTTTTAGGTGGTTCCATTAGCAGGGTGTTCGTTCTAAAAGCTGTGTAGAGGCATCATCACTCCCAGAATATCGATTATGCACGAACGCAGGAAATGCTGAACAAAAATAAAACGGGAGTGCGCATTCGCGTCATCACGCTCGCTTCTTCAGAAGCAAGCAACTTGTACGTTGAGCTCTTCTGTCAGGCGCCCACATTCATGCTACGCATTTACTGTCCTTAAATATAGATTTCAGTGCTGACGGTACTACGTTTTTCTTTTTTTTATTTCGAGTTTTGTGTCAATGGTTTATTTTTTCACTTTTGCTTTTTGCTTCTATCCGAAGAATTATATCGTTTCCTGCTTCAAAGGTGACGCTTTAGAAGTGACCTTGCCAACTTTAGCGCTCTCGGCGATGCATCAGAGCGTAGATAAAAGCACTTTCTCTCAAAAGTGCAATTTGATTTTAAGTGGTCGCTATCGTAGCGAATATGTTTTCGTCCTTCATATATTTTACATCTTGGTTGTTTCATTTCGCAGAATGCAGCTGGCACTGTTAAACTTAAAATGGTGGCAAGACTAGTGAAGTTACTCTCTTTTTCGTTTTGTTTAAGGAAGCCAACATAGCACTGTGGGTGAAAGCTTTTTATATTTGAATGACAATGACAAAGGGCCCATTGGGCATAGAAAATCTATGTTCTAACGGCTACCTCTCGCAGATAGACAGTTCAACGTGGAAAAATTTTCTCGATGAAAGAAGCCGTTTCACCTCTTCACGTTACTATTGTGTGTGTGCGTGCTTGTGTTTGTGTACGCACGTGCGCATTAAAGGTCCGAGCGAGGCGTTGCACTTGCAACATTATCGGTCTATAATTTCGTAAATAGATGAGCCGCTATGTTGGTCTCATTGTAATGATGCTCAACAACTGACCATAACACCACGGGATCCATACCCGCTCACAGCAGTCTTGTCTTTCTGTGTAGGCAAGGAAATGTTTCTCGAGACCCGTGTACTTACCCCCGTATTCTAGAACGTCCCTTCACTCAACGCTCCACCGTCACTCGAGAAAGCCGATGGGAGCGCCGTCTCTAGTCACGACAAGTCACTGCACATCAGAGATAACCTGCGGCGATTCTTAAGTAACGCAGCGCCGTTTTTTGCCTAGCGGCGGCGCAGTGCTCAACTCTTTCAAGTGAAGGGTAGAAGTCGAGTCGAGGAGCGTTTGTGAATACGGGGGGTGTAGACTTAGGAGCATGCTGAAGAACGCCAGGTGGTCGACATTTCCAGAGCACTTGACTATCGCGTCCCGCATAATCATGTCGTAAGTTTGGGATGTGAAACCCCAAGAGTATTTAAAATCATTAGTTTACAAATGCACGTAAGAATCAAGAGTGTATGAGAAAGACCAACTACGACAAAGCTGTGAGTGTCACCTCTTCTTCACGCAAACCTTGTCATTTTAGACGACGCACTGGTCGAGTGCATAGCGGACCCAAACGTTCCACATCATTCTCCGAGGCATAACACCGGGACTATTTGCCGTCATTCGCGGTGTCCGTAAAAAAAATCTTTTTTATAGCACGACTGCGGGACATCTTCCCAGTGGCAGCTGCGTCCAATGACCGACTTGGGGCGATGCGAGGCCTTTGCAAAGCAGCTTTCGTTAATCAATTTCGCTTATGGCTTTAACACTGTGCCGTTAAAAGCATTGGTGAGGGTGCCTCGTTGCTTTTTCGCAGGGAGAAAATGAGGCTGGCACTCAGGCGTATGCTATATCAAACACGCCAAGGAGGGTTGCGGTGTGGTCTGCATGGTCTGATACACATAGCCAATAAATTAGGCTGCTGCTGCATCTGCTGCCTTTTTGGCGCAATGCCTGTCAACCACCCCGTCCACTCTTTTTTTCTTTGTGCCTTACTTGTCGCCTTCAATAAAAAAGTGGCTTCAATTTTGTATTCGTTTAATGCATGGACTCGTTTCAGTATTCCAGTTCCTGAGTGTCTCAATGCCTGTTAAGGCTTCTGTTTTATAGAGAAGGCAGATTGATGAAGGGCTCGGTTTTTTCGTTGGACAAGACCCATTAAAACCATTTTACTTAAGGTGAAAAAGGTATGGTGGACATTACTGGAATATTTGTAACTGAGGTATATTGATTGAGGCATACAAGGAAAGTAATTAGAGGATGAAAAACAACCTTACTTCGGTAGAGCATCAGACAGGTTACCTGGAGGTTGTAGATCTGGTCCGTATTCACGGCAATATGATCTTTCATCCACTTAAATTTGTTTCATTTAGGTCCACCATAATTGCTATAATACATTTACGAACAAACAAGTGATGTCCTCTATAGTACCCTTATAGCAACGTTACCTATCGGTTTGAATATGTTGAATTGTTGTGGTGAATTAGGGTGCTCTATGTATTGTATGCTATACATCATTACTTTACAAATGAATTGTACATATTTGTTTTTCTTGTAGAAGTTTGTCGGTTTAAGCGTATCGCATATTTCAGTTTTTTTTACTTTTTCCCGCAAGGAGCCGTGGTTGGTTCTCTGCAGGGCACACGTACGACTACAGTCTGCATTATTCCTGTAATGCTTGTTCTGATTACGTTTGAGAGCGTAGTGCTGCACGAGCAGACATATCGTTTCCTCGTCAGTCTTTGTTCTGACCAACGTGAGTGCTGTGTCGCAAGAAAACCTTTGGCCGAACATTTCTTCACCATCGCTGACCGTGATGTATATGCGAGGGTGCGCGACAGGAGATCCATCATAGGTACGTGCGTGTGTACGTGTACTAGCTCATCAGCCGACGTCTTTACGAGTAGCTTAAAGTAAGTGGCCGATACTACGACTCCTCCACATCGTTTAACCTCAGTGCCTTATGGGCGTCTTCTTGTGTACGTTCCTTGGCGGTTCATCATGTCCAAGCACGCATATTCGGGCGTGAAGCACCAATGACGAACAAGTGGAAACAATAGCTATTGCAAAGATTTTCTAATGAAAATATCCGCTATGCTCTTATATACTCGCTTACGTTTCTTGTACACTGAATGATCAGCTGCATATGCGGACACTTTCAGGCACTTTTCAGGCACTTTCAAGCTGTTTGTAACAGCTTTTCGCTTGATGACCCTCTAGAAGTTGCAACAAATTGGTAGTAATAATGTTCTGATTGGGATTCAGAGAAACAGAAAAAAAAGAGATCGCGCATAAACAGAAATACATTTTATAATCAATAAAGGATAAGTGGAGTGCTTGCTTTCTACCCCAGAAACCGTTGTTTTTGTAAATATTACTACTTTTAATTCTTTCTTTTGAAAGGAAGTTCCATCGCTCTTGCTTCTTCGGTCATAAGCTAGACCGCGCGCAATATTGTACACGTTGCTGCATGGCAGGGGCTACAGTTGACAATGCAAGGGAAGGCAGGGGCGTAGCTTACAAGTACTAGGCGGGAAATCATTTATCAAGTTCTGATTTACTGCAGCACATGGTAGTGTCATCGCACATTCGCTGCATTGCTGCATTTGGTAGTCACTCGAAGCAGGCTGAATGTAAAATTACCATTAACAATAGCAGCACCTCATATGTGATATTGAAAAGCTTTCGCAGATTTTTGCAGCTAGGAGATTTAAGCAGCCTTTTTGGAATGCCCGTACATCCCTTTCATCGCGGATGCAAGCGTGGCTCAATACCTCTCATACAAATCGTCCACAGCATAGCTCTATAAACAACAGAAACACAAGTAACACTTGACTGTGTACAATACGGGCACCTAGCCAGCACTCCATGGTCCGATTACATCCGAGACGTGTGTTCGGGACCATTTCGAGTAGGCCGTGTTGGTCGCGAAGCAGCACTCGAATGCACCATCAACATGTACACGACGATGACCCCTTCGGGTGTGCTGTGACATGATGGCAAAGTCGTGGCTTATGCACGCATTCTTGTACAACGGGGCACGTCTCCCCTGCTGCTGGTTGTTGTTATTCACTGGACCTGTGTCGTTGCTCCAAGCTGTTACCATACACTTCGGAGAACTCCATCCAGCCTTTACCTGCGACTGTCTCGTGCGCTTTGGCTGCGCCTCTGAATACAGGCCTCTGTGCGTGCGGATGTGGCTCTTTAACGGCTCATTTCTACGCAAATGGAAGCCAGAAACGCTGCCGCATACACCAGCAGCTGTAAGCAGGTCGCTGTTTACCGTGCCGTGTTTTAGCTCCGTACATGAAGTTTGAAGTTTGAAGTTTATTTGCTTCCATTACAGAAACAAGGAGCAGGAGCAAAAGGCTACAAAGGCCTGACAAAGGGCTCCCACTCCTGTTGGCACTCAGCATCAGCGGTACATATGGCAATACAAAATTCATCACAGAAATTCATATCAAATTAAAGATCATATAAGCAGTATACAGACCATCTGATGAATAATACATGATAAAAAGATAACATGTAGGTTAAATCAAATCAATCCGGATAAGCAGCCCGGAATACCAAAGAAATATGCACAATAAACAGTCGCAAAATACATAAGATTATTATTATACAGAATAAAATATACTGACTTCAGTAAAATATAACATAGGCAACGAGTGTGAATGGCAATATTCATTTGTGAAAAAAAGGAAAAAAACAAAAAACATAACAGTATGACACGAAAAAGATACGCATCATACATATTCCAATTGATGATTTATAATATACAGTTTCATAGATTTTTTCGACATAGTATTAAAATCAAGGGGGCTTAGGTGATTTATTAAATGCGGAACCTGGTAGCCTATATGCTGCCGGCCATAAGCTGTTCGGAACTTCGGTATTACCCTAGTTTCATTGCGTAGAGAATAACGACATTTTGATTGGGGTGATTTAGCTGTGTAGAGCTTGTTCTTTTTTATATGCTGAAATATTCTATAATAGTACATTTGGTTAGCTTTTAGCAAATTGTGTTTAATAAACAAATCATGCGTTCGCAGATCTCGAAGCCTACCTGTGTAGTTTTCAAAGCATCTAAGGACTCTCTTTTGCAATATTATCAATTTCTGATAATTTTTTGAGTATGTTGTACCCCAGACTAGCATGCAATATGTAAGGCGAGAGTAGAACATGGAGTAATATAATACTTTTTTAAGCCAAAGCGGTATCAGATCCCGGATTTTATTAAAGCATCCCGTGATTTTACTCAGTTCAGCGGACAATTTTTCCACATGTGTCGTCCAGGACATATCGCCTCTAAACCATATGCCCAGGAATTTATGAGCCTCTACTTGTTCTATTTGCACATTTTGAAACAGTATTGCTAGCTTAAAATTGATCGGCTTGTTAATAGGGGCAAAAATAATGTATTTAGTTTTATTAACATTGAGTTGCAATTGGTTGCTGTGCAACCACGACATAAGTAGTTTTAAGTAATTATTTATTGAAATTTGTAGCATTTGCAGCGACTTTCCAGCAAAAAATACATTTGTGTCATCAGCATACATAATTACACTTTGGGAATATGGTATATAAGCAAGATCGTTTATGTACAAGTTAAACAACAAGGGTCCAAGTATAGATCCCTGCGGGACGCCTTGTAGTATCTTTAATTTCGTAGATTTGGAATTGTTAATAGATACATACTGATACCTGTTTTGTAGATAACTTCGAATCAAGTCATGTGCTGTCCCTCTTATCCCACAATCATATATCTTAGTCAACAAAATGGCGTGGCTCACAGAATCAAAAGCTTTTCTTAAATCTAGAAAAAGACCAATGGTGTATAATCTTTGTTCAATGTTATTTATTATTTCATGTTTTATAGAAAGTAATGCTTCTTCACAGGATCTTTTTTTCCGAAACCCATATTGCACGTCAGACATAATAGAGTACTTTTGAACAAAACCATCAACGCGAACGTTTATGACTGTCTCAAAAATCTTTGACATGACTGGTAATACCGATATAGGGCGGTAATTATTAAAAGTGTAGTCTGTGCCACCTTTGTGCACCGGGCACACTCTAGCCAGCTTGAGTGCTTCTGGGAACACACCCTGTTCGAGCATGCAGTTAATGACGTGGGTTAAAGGACTGCAAATTATATCCATTACATATTTCACGGCAGCTGGTTTGATATCGTCGTAGCCTGCAGCTGCATTGTTTTTTAGGTTACGCATGATGTTTGACAGTTCGTGCTCCGTAGCTGGTGCCAGTACAATAGAATTACTTGAACTGGTTTTTTTATACGCATCTACACTTGGATGTTCATAGCGCACAGTCGAACTGTACTCTCCACTACGAATGAATTGGTGGTTTAACATATTAGCGGCTTCGTCATCATTTAGGATGCCTTGATTTGTAGTTACAACTATAGGCGCTGCGTCATTCTTTCTTTGAGCAAGATTGTTAACCGCCTGCCAGAACTTCTTTTTGTCATTTGCTACTTGGGAGAACAAATTCTCATAATGACAGATTTTAGCATATCTAAGTTCTGCATTGAGCTTATTTCGATATTTTTTGAACTCAGCAAACTTTTGTGGGTCACGCGTCTTAACGAAAGAATGATACATGTTATTTTTAGCGGCAATCTTATTTAAAAGTGCCCGCGTAATCCATGGCTTTCTAATCTTTTTCTTCCGGGTACGCTTAGTTGTCTTAATAGGAAAGGCTAGCTCGTAGCATAACATGAAACTGGCATAGAAATTGTTATATGCTTTATTTACATCACATTGCTGGAAAATCGGTTCCCAGTTTGTCTTTTGGATCAGAGAGCGGAAATGAGCTAAAGAATTTGGGTTTATATTCCGATATGTGCACACGCCCATTTTTATGCTTTTATCATTTGTCATTGGCAAGAAACAAAATATCGGTAAATGATCACTTATGTCCACTGATAAGAGGCCAGCATAGCTACTTGTGCCAGGTGCATTTGTAATGGCGACATCTAGCAACGTCGCGCTATCCGCTGTAATACGAGTGGCTAGATTGATAAAATTTTCACAGCCATAAGCATATAGAGTTCGCTTAAGTTCACGCGCATTAGTGTCATTTCCCAGCATGTTGATATTCAAGTCACCCATTATCAGAAACTTGAACCAGTGTTAGTTAGATAGTTTAATAGTTCATCAGTGAATTCAAAGAATGGCGTCTTATTTCCGTTTGGGGGGCCGATATATGACACATACATAAAAAGATTTCAAACATACCGTAAGACATTCTATATGTTCGTTAGTAGTGGTGAAACTTGAAATCACTTCATATTGCAGATGTTCTCTAAGATACATAGCCACGCCGCCACCACGCCCATTAGTACGTGTGATGCCTTGGTATGTGTACCCTTCTAATTGAGGCGGCTTTTCACTTTGCGTTAGCCATGTCTCAGTAAACATCAACACATTGAAGCTAATGTCCATATTTTCAAGAAATTCTCGCAGGTCATCTCCTTTGTCTCTAATACTTCGTAGGTTTAAATGCAAGGCTGCCATGAACTTATTTGGATTTAACTTAGAAACAGAAATATTAAACGAGTCATAATCGTGATAAGTACAGCAGTTGAGACCGGAATTAGCCATGTATGTCAGTAATTAGTGCACAAAATTGTGTTCAGCTATACTGTGGCATTCACTCGACCATTTTATCAACATCATCCAAACAGATTAGGCGAAGCACAGGTGCGGTTTCATTTCGCCGTGCGAAAATCTTTCCGCCAGCTGTCCACACAAATTTCCAGTTAACAGCTCTTTTCTTTCTGATGGCAGCTCCGAGCAGCTGCTTAGCTTCTTTCGTCAAATGCTCATTGATGAACACTGGATTCTGCTTGTCGAATCCAAGCATTTTTGTGTCTAGTCTCGTCTTCTTTGATTTAGCAAGAATTGCATTCCTTTTGTCTCGGCGGACAAAACGAACAATAATGTTGGACTGGTCATGCCTAGCAGTAGGAACTCTGTGGCAGACGTCTATGTCATGCTTTTCAATGTCCTCTTTTATCAGTTCGCCAATTTTTGTTACCACTGATATTGGTTCACTGTCAAGAGGTATGCCCTTGATTTCTAGATTGTTTGATCGCTGGTATTGCTCTAGCTCCTCCAGCCTGCGCGTCAGCTTTGCATTTTGTGACTTCAGTTCCTTGTTTTCAAGCAGAATTTTTTGCAAATCCTCTCTTATAAGCTTGAGTTCCTGAATATCAGGCCTCAGTCCTTTAAGTTCATTCAATGTATCCTTAATTTCATGCAACTCAGCGGCTAATTCACTCCGCAGATCGTCAACCTGCTTTTTAGTCATAATATCTAAAAAAAAACGTACACTATTCACAACAAACAACAGATCCAAAGTCTGGGCAGGGCAGTTTTCGCTCGGCAGCAGTGCACACGTTTCACGTTTGGCAACACAAACAGAAAAACAGCAAACCTCACCTGGAAAGACAGATATCTTTTAGTTACGTGTGCAATGTGCACCGCTGCCGAACTGCAAACGCCGGTAGGTCCGGGGGGCGCTTTTTGAAGCCAGCCGTAGCGTCCACCGCCACCAAGCGGACGATGCCGATCGCCTTGTTATCACCGGGGGTGTAGCCGATCAAACCCGCCCGAAGATAGAGGGTCCGCCGGCTGGAAGTATCTTGGAAAAATTATCCCTTGGTCCACGTCTCGCAGCTTGAAACTTTCAAAGTCTGGAAAGACAGATATCTTTTAGTTACGTGTGCAATGTGCACCGCTGCCGAACTGCAAACGCCGGTAGGTCCGGGGGCGCTTTTTTGAAGCCAGCCGTAGCGTCCACCGCCACCAAGCGGACGATGCCGATCGCCTTGTTATCACCGGGGGTGTAGCCGATCAAACCCGCCCGAAGATAGAGGGTCCGCCGGCTGGAAGTATCTTGGAAAAATTATCCCTTGGTCCACGTCTCGCAGCTTGAAACTTTCAAAGTCTGGAAAGACAGATATCTTTTAGTTACGTGTGCAATGTGCACCGCTGCCGAACTGCAGCGGTGCACATTGCGAGAGGTGTTCAATCATCCTGACAGAAGCCCGGGCTTATGTCGCAACACTCGTGACTCGAGGGTTCGAATGTAGCGATCGCCATTAGCGCATGACTTATTTTCTTTTTGTGAACTGGTTTTTTTGTGTGAGCTACGTGAGCACCTCTTCCCTGGGAGCTCATTGCGTCTGTTCACGACACGTGGCCAGCGCCATTCTGCAGCTCTTGAAGTGCAGCTCGCAAAATGAGCCTTTGAATTAGCCGCCCCTCTCACTGTGCTCGAACTAATGGGTGTGTCTGAGCATACGTGGTATCATATTCATCACGCTGGGCCGCGCTGGAATTGTACGCGTGCGTGCGCACAGAAGCAGGCCTTCGCAATATCCTTGTTAGGTTTCTGTTCGAGTCCACTGTTCGCTTTCGGCTTGCCTGGAATACTTATCATTGTTATCTCTTTATTCTTGTTTCATTGCCACATTTGTTTCATTAGTGCGTGCACGCTAAACAAGCAACAGACACCTCGGCGACGTGCTTCTGCATCGGTTTCGACTTGCTCCATTATTATCACTTGTGAACTACTTGAAGCTGTCAAGTGATACCATTTTTTCTCTCTTTACTCCAATATATAATACCCTGCAGGCAAGCTGCTTCTACTTCAAGTCGATGCCTCAATTTTTTCATATTAAAATTATTATTCTGTTTCTTTTATTCGATATAACAAGTGAAATTAGCATCAGAATCCGGTGTTCCACTTTTGAAGACATTTAAAGTCAGGGAAAAATTCTCCATGTGTACTTTACGTCGCGCAGCTGCAGCTTTGGCCATATGCCTCGAATGCGGGCTCGTTAAAAGTTTCTCGAACGTTCGACGTGAATTTTAATGGATATTATTTTACAGTCCTCGATAGAATGTTTGTATGTTGAAGCACGGCCGCTGGATAAAAAAAAACAAGGTTTTTCTTTATGAAGTGGCCGTAGTTGAAGGTTTCAGTGCAGTGAAGACGCGACGCACATTTCGGGTTTTTGGAGCTAATGTTTTTCGAACTCCTACGTTGTCGACATGTATAAGCAGGGCAATTGAATTTGTGAATTTCAAGGTTTACTGTTGTCATTTAGTTTGGACCGCTGCGCTATTTTCCTTCGGTTCATGATAACCACTTCACTACACCTCAAGCCATGTGTTTCTATATAGCGTGTTTCAAAAAATGTGTCTATACAGAGAGAGAGAGAGAGAGAACATAAGAAGCAAGGCAGAGAGGTTAACCAAGGCTGAGCCCTGGCAGGCTACCCTGCACTGGGGAAGAGGAGAGGCAGAAGGAAAGTTCTAGAGGAGGAGAAAAAAGATCACTGACTGGGCGTACGCGTAACAGTTTCACATCACAAACGATGAAACAGGCTGGTGTTTTTGAGAAAACGCAACAGCGCTTTCATTGCCTTCCGAAATTCGGATGGGCAGTGCCATGGTACCAATACTTTTTTGACAGTGAAATCAATTCTGTCCAGTTGATTTTAAGACACTGCAAAGGTGAAACCTCTCGGTTGTGTATGCGGCGCAGTAACATAAGAGGTGTTCAATCGTCTCATCGACGGCGTTTAAAAATCCACAAAAAAAACATTATTTGCTCGCTGTCTTCCCAGCTGCTATCTATGTAGCGGCAGGCATCTTAATGTGGTTGAAGACATAATTTAGAACAGTAACTCGGAAAGTTCAATGATTTACCTTCTAATTGTAGGAGTTGGGCACTAAGTCAGATTGGAGAATCGAAGTCGCTCGTGCGAAAAACCGATAGTCGTTTTCAAATTTTCGAAAATTTGGGCTGTAGTAACAGCTGCGAAATAATTTAATTCTCCCCAATTTCGTGGTTAGACTGAAACCGAAGCGCAAAATTGCGCAACTAAAATGAGGGAGCTTTGAATATCAACAATCAACCGACATCGTTGTCTGAGTGTGTGGGCTGCGCTCACAATTACAGTATGCATGCTGCTCATGCGTTAACGAACGGGGAAGAACTGCGCCCCTGTAACCACTGCTTTGAAGAGAGACCTCATGTAGTTGCCTACTCGATGAGCTCATTTGTTCTTAGGTCCTTTAGTTTCAGTTTCGCCTTAGAAATCGGGAGAACTTTGTTATTTCGTAGTTATTACTATAGAGGCTACTTTTCTGAAACCTCGAAGCGGCAATAAGTTTTTCACATCAAGGATTTCAATTGTCTCATTCGATTGGACCACCTGACTCCACTAATTAAAGTTAATGATTTTAGCTTTCTTAATTACTGTTCTGAATGATGTCTTCAGCCCTATGATACCTGCCGCTGCAGAAAAAGCAAGTGTGAGGACAGCGAGCAAATGGCATCTTTTGCTTATTTTAAACAATATTGGACTCATTCCTTAGCACACCATGATTACACTGCATAGCTAACACTTCAAATCTAAAGTATAGATTCAAAGATACACGTTTTTCTAATTGATAGAAACACACAACATGCAAGGTAAGCTTACAGCGTTTGAGTAATGACGTCTCAGTACTGGAGCAGACACGTCCACTGCATTTCACAGGCATGCTCGGTTTGGAAGAAAGCTTAAATAATGGAACTTTCTCATTACAATTTGAGAATGGCAGATCTTGTGAAGCGAAATTAAAATGGACGCCGGACCATACTGGCTCAAGCCTTACGGTATCTTCACCTCTTGGTGTACTTCCAGTGACCAATTATTGGGCTCTTCTGTTCTGCCGTACAAATCAGCGCCTACGCATTACTATGTGCGTTAAAATAAATTGCCTGACAACAAGCTTTTGACCAACTTATGAAGATGGCACCACTGAAATTTAATTACAAAGATTGTAGGCATTGACTGGTACAACGTTGTGTCATTGTGTATACTCTCTTTTCTGTATATTTGCCTAATCATTTTTGGCTGCTCTCAATTCTCTTACTTGTCGAGAAGAAGCTCCCAGACAGTAACGCGTAAACGAGCTTTTAAATGCGTTCTACAGCGTGTTCATTAGGGCCACATTATTATTCATGCAAATCTCCGATGGGCACCTTTTCTTGAGCCTCGATTTCTCGTCTTCAAAGAAACTTTTGACCTTCTTGATTATTTATCCCTTTCTTTTTCTTTTTTATGCCTTCAGCCAAGAGTTTTTTTAGTCGATCCTTAAAAAGTGACTGCTAATCATGTCTCGTATTCTCTGCGTACAGGTATGTAGTGAGGTATCTAAAATTTGTATACGGCTGCGTATTCATGATTATGCTAACATTTTTAACGTTCTGCTACTTCATCTTCATAATGTTGTGTCTCTTGATTATGCAGATAAGTGGCTTTCTCAACCAGCGTATTTTCAGTACAAATGTTGCTAGAAATTTCACTGAAAAAAGGCTGCAATGAAAAATTTAAATAAAGCGAAAGACGTGGCCTTTGCTGTCGTAGCGGTGAAAGTACAATAACATATTAAATTAGCCTCGTACACATTGTAATGCATAATTGAAGGAAGTGACAGGTTTTGATAGAGAAGTTTCAAAAATATTTAATATGAAAATACACTCTAAAAAAGATAGGGTAAAATTGGTTTGTTTTTGCCCAACATCGATAATCGCCATCTATTTTGTGTGGCTTTCTTTACACCGTCGCTACGCTCCCAGCACTTCCAAGTCACAAACAGCATGCACGTTACCAGAGTTGAATAGCAATATAAAAGACTCGGGGGAGAATCGAGTTATCAAGAAAGGAAGTGCAAGCAAGCTGGAGGACGTTCATATTTGTGGGACAAAAAAAGAAAAAGAAACACCTATTTTGTTTGCTCTTCCTTTCGTGTGTACTCGTGAGTAAAGTATCGGTAATACGACGGGTAATGTATTTCACGTCATGTAATGTATGTATTTTCATGTCCCCAGACTACGTATCATTACGAGACACCATGCTAGAGGACTCCGGTATAACTTCGACCCATACCAACGTAATCACATTACCATGCTTGAATAAGTACAGAATCGTGCCGTACGTTTCATTTTTTCGGACTACTCTTACAACTCTAGTTCATCGAAACTCAAATCCCAAGCCAACCTTCCCAGCCTTGTATCACGCCGTCGAGTCGCCCGCCTTTCTCTCTTTCATAAGTTCTTTCACAAGTCACCTCAAGCCAATCTCATTGCTCCCGCACACCGCCACTCAAGCCGGACCAGCCACGAAAAGACCGTATATCCCCCTCAAGCGCACACTGTCTCCCATGCCTCCTCATTTTTCAACCAGACATCAAGGAACTGGAATGACCTTCTCACCAAGGCAGTGCTTCATTCCGACCAAGCCATCTTCAAACGCATCATAGAAGAGCTGTTTTTGTCGATATGCCTACCACTCATGTAAAACCCTTCCTTTAGGGGCCTTTGAGGTATCATAAATAAATTGTGAGGAGGTTTATTAGCTGTTAAAGACAGCGACGAGACAGCGTAAAGAACCGTCCAGCGATCGGCACAGCAACGAACCGAAGCACGAGCCGAGAGAGCCGGGCGTTGGCGATGCTGCTTGCTGCAGGCACATATTCTTCTTCACAATCACCCCCGCTGAAAAAGGAGCCATCCTGGTGACCTAAGAAGTTTCAGGGAGAGGCTCATAATACGGTTTTAGGCGGGAAACATGGACGATGTCACGTGCACGCCGGCGCATGTCATCCGATGGGGAAACTGGCTCGATTAGGTAATTAACCGGAGAGGTTTGCTCTAAAACGGTGTAAGGCCCCTCGTACCGGAGGACAAGTTTTGGTGAGAGTCCCGGAGTTTGGTATGGGATGGCAAGCCACCCGAGAGACCTTGGGGCATAGTTGGGATCAGGAAGAGAGGTGCAACGGTTTTCTTTCTGGCGTTGCTGCTCGTACGAGGTGAACGCACGGGCGAGCTGTCGGCACTCTTCGGCTTGTCGAGCAGCATCGGAGATAGGTGGACTTTCGGAAGCATCAGGACGGTAGGGAAGTAGAGTATCAATTGTATGGAAGGGTCACGTCCATAAAGAAGGAAGAAAGGTGAAAATCCTGTGGTTGTTTGTATTGCAGTATTGTATGCGAATGTGACGTATGGGAGAACACGGTCCCAGTTGCTATGATTAGATGCCACGTACATTGAGAACATATTATCCAGCGTGCGGTTCAACCGTTCCGTTAGCCCATTAGTCTGCGGGTGGTATGCTGTCGCTTTCCGATGAATGACGTGGCATTCCGAAAGCAGAGCTTCGACGACATCGGAGAGGAAAGCGCGGCCTCTGTCACTAAGGAGCTCTCGAGGTGCGCCATGTCGAAGGATAAATTGACGTAAAATGAAAGAGGCGACATCCTGAGCGGTAGCGCTCGGTAAAGCGGCTGTTTCGGCGTAGCGTGTTAGATGGTCGACCGCCACTATAATCCACTAATTTCCATCTGGTGTCAATGGAAGGGGGCCGTAGAGGCCAACACCAACGCGATCAAACGGCTTGGCAGGGCACGGAAGTGGCTGCAATTCGCCAGTCACACGTAGCGGTGTTGATTTGCGTCGCTGGTAGTCAGGACAGTTCTGTACAAATTTGCGTACGAAATTGTACATGCCGCGCCAGTAATAGCGATGGTGAAGGCGTTCATATGTTTTGAACACCCCGGCGTGGCCACATTGTGGATCGTCGTGAAGAGAGGCGCATACCTGAGATCGTAAAGTGCGTGGAATGACCAGTAGCCACCGGCGGCCATCAGGAGAGTAGTTGCGTCGATGAAGAAGTTGATCGCGGATGGCAAAATGGAAAGCTTGATGTCAGAGGGATCGAGATACCGGAAGGTTGGGCGTACCGGATAGATATTCGAGAAGAGATGCGATCCACGGGTCAGGACGTCGTTCGGTGGCAATTGAGTCATGATTTAACGATGACAAGGTCTGGAGGCACGTGTTTCCGCACGTCGGATCTGGTGGCAAAGGTGAGCGGGACAAGGGCGTCAGCGTCAGAGTGCTTGCGTGCGCAGCGGTATACGACGCGAATGTCGTACTCCTGGATGCGGAGTGCCCATCGCGCAAGGCGGCCAGAAGGGTCTTTCAACGTGGAGAGCCAGCAAAGCGCGTGGTGATCAGTTACTAGATCGAACGGGCGGCCGTATAAGTACGGCCGGAACTTTCCAAGCGCCCACACCAGAGCCAAACACTCTTTTTCTGTCAGCTGTAATTAGTTTCAGCTTTCGTCAGAGTGCGGCTAGCGTAGGCTATACAACGTATTCCGAATAGCCGGGTTTTCGTTGAGCGAGGACAGCACCTAGCCCGACGCCGCTGGCGTCGGTGTGCACTTCGGTGAGAGCCGTCGGGTCGAAGTGGCGAAGAATAGGTGGGGAGGTGAGCAGACGGCGCAGAGTAGTGAAGGCAACGTCACATGAAGGGGACCAGGAGGAGAGGTTCACGTCACCGCGAAGAAGCTGGGTTAATGGTGACATAATGAACGTGAAATTGCGAACAAAAAGCCGGAAATACGAGCATAGGCCTACACAACTGTGAAGTTCCTTCATGGTCATCGGCTTGGGAAATTCTGCGACTGCTCGAAGTTTTGCTGGGTCAGGTGATAGGCCATGCTTCGACACGATGTGGCCTAGGATGACGAGCTCGCGTGCAGTGAAGTGGCATTTTTTCAGGTTAAGCTGCAGACCAGCGTTGGTCAGACAAGTCAAAACGTGCCTGAGGCGAAGGAGGTGCGTAGGAAAGTCGTGCGAGAAAACCACGACATCGTCGAGGTAGCAGAGGCACATATTCCACTTGAGGCCACGTAGCGTATTATCCATAAGTCGTTTAAACGTGGCGGGCGCGTTACAAAGCCCAAAGGGCATGACGTTAAACTCGTTTAGTCCGTCAGGCGTAATAAATGCAGTTTTTTGGTGATCGGCTTCAGCCATTGGAACTTGCCAGTAGCCAGACCGCAAATCTAGCGACGAGAAGAATTCCGCTCCGTGAAGGGTGTCAATGGCGTCATCAATGCGCGGCAAACGATATACGTCCTTGCGGGTCATCTTATTCAAACGACGATAGTCCATGCAAAATCGGATAGATCCGTATTTCTTACGCACCAGGATGACAGGAGACGCCCAGGGACTGTGAGATGGTCGAATGACGTCTCTACGAAGCATATCTTTCACTTGATCATTGATGACGCGGCGCTCTTCAGTGGAGACACGGTATGGTCTTTGACGCAGTGGCTGGTGTAGGCCGGTGTCAACATGATGCTTTATTTGTGACGTGCGGCCTAGTTGAGGTTCGGACACATCGAAAGAATTCCGGAACTCACTCAGAAGATCAAGCAGGTCGGCATGTTCGGTGGGAGTGAGGGTGTCGGCGATGGCGCTGGAAAACGTATCCTTGGAAGACTCCTCGAGGACCGACAGTGATTTTGGGTGGTCGCAGTAGTCATCCGGGACATCAACCAAAGACGAAGGATCGAGATCCTGCACGCGGCCGAGACATTCCCCTGCAAGCAAAGTGACAGGTGTTGAAAGTGAGTTGAGTATGAACATATTGCTTCTTCCGGCGGCAAGGTCAATCGTTGCGAAAGGCAGCGGCAGAGCTCGACGACTCGTGAAGATATCGGAAGGTATAAAAAAGACTGTAGCGTTAGTGTAGGCGTTGCATGAAACTGGAACAAGTGCGAAATTTTCAGGTGGAATATCGGTATCTTCATGCACGAACAACATCGGTGGCTGTTGCAGAGCGTCAAGTAATGGGACAACACAAAAGGGTGAAATCTCAACTTCAGCGCGTGCGCTGCCGATGACGGCATTAAGGCGGGATAGGAAGTCCCATCCGAGGATGACATCATGCGAACAGACAGCGAGGACAATAAACTCCACATTGTAAACAATGCCTTCGGTGGACACTCTTGCAGTGCAGGCTGCGAGAGGCGTTACTTGCTGTGCACTTGCGGTGTGGAGTGACAGTCCCGAAAACGGCGTCGTGACTTCACGTAATACACGCCAGACATTAGCGGCAATAGCAGAAACAGCGGCACCGGTGTCTACAAGGGCGAAAGTAGAATAACCTTCAACAGTTACTGCGACCACGTTAGCAGGAGAGCGGCGAGGGCTTAGACAGTTCGAAAATGGCGCAGTTCTTGCCTCTTGAACTGCGGTGCTTAGTTTTCCTGGTCAGAAGTTCTGGGCTGGCGACGCATGGGGGAGGGCGATCGCCGACGAGGAGAGGGTGTGCGCGGCGTCACGAAGTCGGGGTTGTTGGAAGGGGCATAGCGAGGTGACGAGACCGGCCCGTATTGCGCGAAGGGTTGGCTGCCGGGTTGCGACGATAGGACATAGTCGCCGAACGTCTGAGGTCGATGGCGGCAGTAGCGAGCAACGTGTCCGGGAGTAAAGCAGGCGTAGCATATTGGTCGGTTATCGGGCGTCCTCCAAGAATTGGCGACTGGTGGTGCCGCCCAAGGTGCAGTATAAGCAGCCAGGTGTGCGGGCTGTGAGCGCGAGGTGTAGGGTGATTGCGGAAGCCTACACACAGCGTCTGCATAAGTGAACGACGCTGCTACAGGCTGTATCACTTGCGAACAGGCGACAGGAGGAGCCACAGGCTGCGCTGCATATGTTATGCGCGCGGCCACAGGCTGCACGGCTGGCGGATAGGCGACAAGAGGGCCTACCGGCTGCGCGACACACTGGCAGTGAACACGGCTGGATAGAGGCGGCTCATGGTGCGCAACAGGAACAGCTTGGGCAACCTCTTCCGAAATAGCAGTGCGAAGCGGGGCAGGTAGACGGGTGGTGGTCTCCTGAGTGAAGGGCACTAGGGAAAGTTGGCGGGCGACTTCTTCACGGACGAATGCTTGAACTTGCTGAAGCAAGGGTGAATTGTCAGCAGGGTGTCGAAACTGGACAGTGACTCACCACCATACTGAGGCTGCCGAGTCAGAGTGCGTTGCTTCTTCAGCTCGTCGTAGCTCTGACACAAGCTGACGACTTCGGAAACTGTGCTCGGATTTCTTGCCCAGAGCATTTGAAATGCGCCATCGTCGATGCCCTTCAGGATGTGTTTGACCTTGTCAGATTCATCCATGGTGTCATTCGCACGTCGACAAAGGTCGACGACATCCTCAATATAGCTGGTAAACGTCTCGCCAGTCTGCTGAGAGCAGACGCGCAAGCGCTGTTCTGACCGCTGCTTGCGGACAGCCGGCCAACCGAACACTTTAGCACATGACGTCTTGAAGACCCTCCATGTGGGGATGTTGTCTTTGTGGTTATTAAACCACAATTCGTCGACGCCAGTGAGATAAAATATCATGTGGCCCAGCTTGTCGGCTTCATCCCGCTTATTGTTGGCGCTCACCAGTTCGTAGTGCTCGAGCCAGTCTTCGACGTCAGTCCCATCCGCACCGCTGAAGACCTTCGGGTCCCGTAGCCTTGGATGGCCAGCGCAGTTGATGTAGTGGCGTTGTCAGTCATGACAGGCGGTAGCGTGCGGCTTCGCAGCTACAGGGTGTAGCAACGGGGATTAACAGCACCCTCCACCAAATGTAAGGAGGTTTATTAGCAATTAAAGACAGCGACGAGACAGCGTGAAGAACCGTCCAGCGATCGGCACAGCAACGAACCGAAGCACGAGCGGAGAGAGCCGGGCGTTGGCGATGCTGCTTGCTGCAGGCACATCTTCTTCTTCACAAAATAAATAATAAATAAATAAATAAATAAATAAATAATCGTTTTTTGACGTGCACTGACAGTGCCTCTAACACTTAGAAATGTGACCGCCGTGGCTAGGATCGAGCCCGAGACCTACGGATAAGAATTCGTGTACCATAATTACTGCTCTACCGCGACGGACACAAGGCTAATGTACGAAAAAACACTTCTTTGCTTAGGCATAAAATAGCTGAGAACTCTAACACGACAAAACTCACTTTGCTCGCGGGTAGTCGAGTTTAGGTCAGTGCAGGTTGTGTTAATGACGCACAGGGCAATGAGGGCACCTTCGTAGGCTGATTTTTCTGCCTGTGCTTCTCCTGGTGGCGTCTGTTCAAGCGGCAAATTGAACTGGGATCTTGTACTAAGCGCACAAACCCCGTATAAACTGCTCAGCCACAAGAATATGCCCGATAACGTGCTATAAAGACAAAGTAAAAAAAAACCAAACCACCTTCTTTTCTGTCGGTATAGCCTTCGCGTGTGAGTTGTGGCCAGGCGGCAGGCAAGGTCGTGCCGATCGAGAAACTCACGGCGCCGCAGCATGGCAAGACAAATGACGAGCCGGCATCGGTGCTTTGCGGAGAGTTCCGGAACCAGCGCATGCTCTTGCACCAATCGACGCGCACTTTCGGCACAAAACCGAGCGATTAATTTTTTAGCACCGGAAGACACGCAAGAAAAAAAAAAGGTGTGAGTGAAACAATAGGGGAAGCGCGGATGAGGAGAGAGAGGATCAGGAGATATGGAGAACCGCGATGAATATATGGGGAGAGAGGCGCGGAGCGTTCGACATTGCAGGTGAGCTGTTCTTGATTGAAGAAAATGAAATATACTCAAGAGGCTTGAGATCGAAAGATTTTTGGGCGGGAACGCTGCTAAGCTTGCCGGAGCGTCGGTGAGAGAGTTTAGCGAGCGGTCATATTGCTCCGGAAATGCAAAGGCCTGCCTTCGTGCTATGAGGTGCTTTTTAGCGAAGATGAAGCGACGTGGAGGAACTACAATGAATGTTGAAGCCTGTGACGCTGATTGATGGTCTTCAATTTCTGCCCGCACATTGAGTCCCACACGTATATTGAAGTACGGCTCCCGGTGAAAACGCGCCCGTTTCTTTGAGAAATGAGGGAGCTTGCGCATATTGAAGACGTCTGTTAGTATCAATTGAAAGTACGTCTGTGAGTCCTTCTCCTATCTCCCTCTCTTTTTCGGTCGCTCTCTCTTTACAGCCAATCAGAATCTAGTTGCGTGAAAACGCAGATTAGTGCGAGAATAATAGTATTATTAACTGTACAAATTTTCTTATTACTATTATGTATTCACATCAAGGCACAGCATCAACTCAAAATTGCCTTGCCAAAGGCTCATTGGGCTTGACGGAAAAAGCCGACAGAGAGTAGACACAGGAGTTGTTCTCACGAAGATTTAATTAAAAAAAAGACCTTATTCTCTCCTTATTTTGTTTTCAGGAACATGTACAATAGAGATGTGTGCTTGAAGCAGTACGGGAATAAGTCAGATGAAAGTAATGAAAATGACGTCTCCGAGCCTTATAGCTGACACTCGAGACGCGCTGAATTGCACACGAAGAAAGACACACGGAAGGCACAGGCAGGACACACACGAGCGCGAACTAACAAATGTTTATTCGATGAAAACATGACAATATGTACAGGGTGAAAGGGGGAAAAATGGCAGCATATCAACGAGGTGAATGATGGAGAGTGGGGTGAAGCATCCGTCCGTGAATTCGTTCTTGCTTCCGTCCGTCCATGCGTCCGTCTGTGTGACCATCCATGCGTCCATCCGCCCGTCCATGCGTGCGTCTGTTCGTGCGTCCGCACGTTCATCCATGCGTCCGTCCCTGCGTTAGTCCATGCATCCGCCCCTGCATCCATACAAGCGTTCCTTCGTCCGTGCAGCCATCCGTGCGTTCATTCATGCATCTCTCTGTGTGTCCGTTCATCCATCTAGTCAACACTACCACCATATCGCATCTTTTCATCATATATGCGTCCGTCTGTGTGACCGTCAATGCGTCCATCCACCCGTCCATGAGTGCGTCTGTTTGTGCGTCCGTCCCTGCGTTCGTCTATGCATCCACCCTTGCGTGCGTCTATGTGTCCATCCATCCGTGCAGCCATCCGTGCATCCGTTCATGCATCTGTCTGTGTGTCCGTTAGTTCATTCAGTCAACACTAAGTACCACAATCTCGCATCTTTTCATCTTATATTCTGCATATAGGAGCACCCCCATCCAGCAAACATCCCAAGCACTAAACGAGAGGTGGCACACGCATACTTTCTTCTGGCTTGCACTTCGTGTCTGCCTCCCACCTTTAACCAGCTCGAGTTCATGGTATATACTAGTTCACTGTACTGATGGCACTGCGGCCCAACGCTCGCTAAACCTTTCTTAAACCAAGGAGGTTACGCCCAGCGAGTATAACGTAGCAACCCTTTCTTGTCAAATAGTGCTTAATGTACATGTCAATGGCTGCTAATTGGGAATGAGAGGCAGGAGAATTCGGTTTTAGTTGCGAATTTTTTATTGTTCAACAACGCATAGGAGAAATCTCCCATCGGAACCACCTTGCAGGTCAAAGCGTAAGACTGGTTACGCACTACGACTTCGAAGAGGGGCGAACAGGTGCCGCTTTAAGGAGCTTCGCCCCTAAAATTGTTAGTTAGCGGTTGGATGTGTCCTGCGTAAGCCTTCCGTGTGTGTGTTTTTTTTGTGTGTGTGTGCAATGCAGTGCATCGCGAGTGTCAGCCATGTACAACCAACTAGCCCCTATATAGGCTCGTCTTCTCTCGCCTTAATAGAGTATTGCATCCATAGCTGCAACAGTGAGGTAAGAACCACACAATAGCTGGACACCATCTGTCTTTGGTAGAAGTTATAAAAAGCGACAGTGGTCCCTTAAATAAGCACACATAAGATGTGGAGCGAAAAAACAACAACTTAAAAGTGGCAACCGGGCACACTATTGTGTATACCTGTTTGGGACCTACTTATTCAAGGAATCCCCGGCTGTATGCCGAAAGCCTGGGCCTGTATTAACAAAGACGTATTATGAAAACATTATTTGAATTATAACATGCCAGCCAATCACGATAGAGGAAACATCACTGGTGAAGTGGGCTGACCAATGGGAGAACGCACTTACGAAAACAAAAGTTGCATATTCGGCCCTCTACACTCTACACATCAGGAGTCAGAAACACATAGCGCAAAGAATCCTACGTTCATCACATATTTTTTATCTTTATAATAAACATGTGCGTGAGCTACACTGGCATGACTGGTTCAAGGAGTTGCTTTCGTGCTCCCATGTGGTAACCATCTGTCGAAGCCTCACGTTGAAACAAAAACAGAATTTGACAATCAACATCGAGGTTTCTCTCACTTTGGCAATTGGTATTGATATGGTATTGCATGGAATCTCGGCTCAAAATCTTTTTCAGAAATGACCTTTATAGCCTGTGACTATATTTGCGGGATGAAATCCCGGCTGTGGCGGCTGCATTTTTGATGGAGGCGAAAATGCTGTAGAGTCATGTACTTAGATTTCGGCACGCGTTAAAGAGTCCTAGGTGTTTAAAATTTCCCGAGCCCTTTACTATGCGGCGTCTCTCATAGTGATGTGGTGGTTTTGGGACGTTCAACCCTACATATCATTTGTGACTTAATTCTGTGACCTGGGATGAGCTTAAAACCTCTGCTGTACACCACAGAAATTAGGTCCTCCACAGACTTCCACTAATTCTTTGATGGCTGGCGTACTCTAAAGAAAAGTACGGCTCTAGTGCGTTTATTTGTGTGCCTTCTGAACCGTTAGCCTGCCCGAAAGTTATTAAGTTATCGACATCAGGTATCACGTTCGTTGCCCTCGGTTCTTTGCGTTTGAGGCGGCAACGTTTTCTGGTGTGATAGCGTGCAATGACGTTATCAGAACCTAAACAGCTATCGATGCATTATCCTCACGCCGAGTTTTTTTCTGAAGGTCACCACTAGCAGTTTAACTTGTACGCGTGGTTTAACGTCCCAAAACAACCATATGATTTTTAGAGACGCCGTAGTAGAGGGATCCGCGAATTTCGACCACCTGGGGTTCTTTAACGAGCACCCAAATATGAGCACATGGGCCTACAGCATTTTCCTTCCGTCTAAAATGCAGCCGCTGCAGCCGGGATTTGATTCCGTGACCTGCGGGTCGGCAGCTGAGTGCCTTAGCCACTAGACCACCGCAGCGGGGATTCCCAGTTTACGTGGAGCGTTACAGCCGAGGCAATATTGACCTCAACCTCTCTTTTGCAACACAGTTACAACAGGACAGAAAAACATTGTTTTATATAAGTTCAGTAAGTGACTTGTCGGATTAAAAATAAAACCGCAGCATATCCACAGAGTGAATGATGATAAGTGGGGGGAAGCCTCCGTCTGTCAGTCTGTGTGCCCAACCGTCCGTGCTTCCGCCCCTTCGCCCGTTCATCCATTCGTCCGTGCGTTCGGGCATCTATTCATTCGTCCATACATCCGTCCGTCCATCTGTCTGTTCGTCTATGCTTCCGCTCGTTCGTCCGTGGTTCGGTCCGTCCGTCTGTCTGTGCGTCCGTGCTTCCGTGTGGCTGTGCTTCCATCTATCTGACCGTGCTTACATCCGTCTGTCTGTTCGTCGATGCTTCCATCCATCCGTGCATATGTCCGTCCGTGCTTCTGTCCGTCCGTCCTTACATCCGTCAGTTCATCCGTGCTTCCATCCGGTCGCGCTTTTGTTGTCTGTCTGTCTGTCTGTCTGTGTGTCTGTCTGTCTGTCTGTCTGTCCGTCCGTCCGTCTATCCGCCTATCTGTCTGTCTGTCTGTCTGTCTGTCTGTCTGTCTGTCTGTCTGTCTGTCTGTCTGTCTGTCTGTCTGTCTGTCCATCCGTCCGTCCGTGCTACCGTTCGTCAGTGCTTTCTTCCGTCTGACCGTGCACCATCAATTCATGCATCCACCCATTCGTGCTTGTTTTCATCCGTCTGTGCTTCTGTCCAATCGTCCAAAATTCTGTCAGTCCAGTCGTGCTTCTATACATTCGTCCGTGCTTCTGTGCGACCATCCGTCCGTCCTGTTGGACACACAGATGGACGGATGTACGCTTCGCCCTACTCATCATCATTCACTCCGTGGATATGGCGCGAAACCACTAACGCCATCATGTTGTATTATTCCGAAAGACATATACACACAACGCCGTCTATGGAGCAAGTCAGAATCTCGAGGTGGCTACATACTACATACGGAGGAGAGAACAACCCACGATCGAAGGAGCTACGCCCCTAAAAAGTTCTTTCTGGTGAACGACTACGTTTATTCTAAAATGATTAACCAGCCTGACTCTTATCGGTAAGAGGCTTGATCTAATGCATATATTTATTGAAAAAACTTCTTCCTTAAATTAGAGCAATCCCCTGATTGTTATGCGTATCTAAGGGTATAGACACGTTAGAATAACAATATTGATTTATTATTCAACTGATTTGTTTAAATAATATATTCCTTGACAACCGGGTATACTCTCTGACTGGAAAACCGTGATATAGAGGCTCGAAAATACAAAAGGACAGGCACAGATAAATTTATAGTAATACTACGTAAAGGTAATATTAAAAGGGCTTTTCGTGTTACAGTAAAACACCCACTGGTAAAAACGAAATGACCTATTCTTTCCAGTTCCAGAACGCGCACAATGGCGAAAGTTCCTGAACAGACATGTAGACTTTCTCCAGGCCCACCTTTTCTTCCTCATCAATAAATATTACCTTCTACATGCGAAGCACCAGAAGTGAGCGATGCAGCATTTCTACTTTTTTGAATGAAGATTTTATATATGTTTTAAGAAAAAAAGGAGGGATAATTTTTTTGGACGGCTCACCCATTTGGATTACCAGCTGTGCCACCATCATAATATTGAGCCGCATCTGACTACCTACATTGAAAAGCCCACGACCTGATTACCTTTCCTCATATGATAAATGGACGTACACACAAAGGACAAAATTCAACGGTGGAAATCATTTAGATATCAAATCTTGCTAGACTCATATCTCGTGCTCAATATTTGGGACAAATTGGCCTTTCATTTATGGCTACAGTACCCGGGCTGCTGTTCAATTACTTCAATGCCAACATAATCGAAGCAGGCGAGAATCGAAAGCCATGCATTGGCTATTCAGTCCTTATTCAGCGCAATTGTTCGTACGGCACAAATTTTCGTGACTTCTTTATGTGTATATCGTTTTACGAGAGCGTGCTTCTTTTGTCAGAGAAGAGTGAGGTGGTAGTGCTTAGTTTTTTCTCCTTGTCAGCTTGCTTGCATCACAAGAATTTGGCGGACGTTCGGGCGTTTTCAGTTTTCTGAAAGAATTTTATATTGCCTTTTCGCCGAGGAGGCCAAATTATATGCAGATGTTTCTCTTTGTATGCAAACGAGATCCAAAGTTAAGCAGTGCTAAAAAAAAATGTGGCACAAGGCTGGAGTGTAAACGTCTTACGAAAATTCATTCCTTGAACCACATCTCCACCATGCAAAACGTCCTTTCAGTTTGGCCTCTTTTCTCGCATCGTAACATTCTTGTCATTTAGCTTTTTTTCTGCTACCAAGGAAAGATAGTTGTTTTTTTGTGCATTCTTGAAGATTGTATGGTTTTGGTGCCACTTGATGTCAGGACTTTTTGTGTCTGTGTTTATTTTCCCGCTCGCTTCTTCTGGCTGGCCCGCGTAACAAATGAGAGGTTGCGAGATCTTTGTCGTACAGTTTCTTTCTGTGGTTCCCTAGAGATATGTAGCTGGCAAGCATCCTTGCATTCCTAGAAAATTCAGCATCTGTATTTCGTAAGAACAAATATGGTGACGTGAAAGTTAAAATAAAAAAAGAGACTGGCGAGTGAAAACACGGTAATAATGTACATACTTTAGGTGAAAGGTCTGGAGGAGAAACGTTTCAGGCGCTCATTCGTCTTCATTAAAAAAAAACGGTTTTCCTCACTTTTTTGTTTTTAAAGAAACACTCTGCTTAGTCGATAAAAGGGTAGAAGAAGGCTTTGTGCTGCTAAATCCGAAAAGTAACGCTTTCTTCAAACCACTGTGACTTGAGACTTGTCGAAGAGACTACCTTTCGGTAAGGAAATTAGTACTATAGGATTGTGATTCTTCAACAGGTTAAACACGCACATTTTCATAAGACGAAGCGAAAAATCAACTTATGCAAACCTCGTGGCTTTCCTTTTAACTATCCAGCGACTGGATTTATCAGAAAAGTGTCTCGCAAAAAACCAACTAGCTTCTCGTGGGCTGTGGTTTTCGTTCTGTTGACGTCGACGTAGAAACATGTGGTGTTTCGAGACAGTGCATACCTGTTTTTTTTTCAAAAAAATATTTTGTTAAGAACCGATAAAGAAATTAAAGAAGTTATTATAAGTTATCCTGGGGAGAATGAAATGGTGAGCGGGACTGTCATGATGCGCATAATGACCATGGTGGGAAAGAATAAACCTTCGAATACACGCAGTGACCTCACGGAGCAGGAACGATAATTAGTACTGGTCAAGAGGCACTAGAAATAATTTTAAAACTGAATGATTGTTGGAGTTTAACACCTCAAAGACATCAAATGTATTTGACACACGTAGTAGTGAAGGTCTCCGGAAGATTTTCCACCTGGAATTCTTTCATGTGCAACCAAATCTAAGTACACTCGCCTGAAGAATTTTCGCCTCGATCGAAAATACGGCCGCCACGGCTGGCGTTCGATCTCACGATCCTCGAAGCGAAACCGAAAATGACTGAAATCGTCATGAATTATTGCCGGGTTATTCACGCAGCAATGAAATTCTCGGACGTCTTTGTTCCGGAATCACCTAGTTTTGATGCGGATGGAAGCACTGACTGGTTCGCAGATGCGATAAGCAAGAGCCGCTTGTAGTTTATGTTTGTGGTTTCGGCGAACTTTTTACTCTAGATGATAGTAACAAAGAGCGCTCTCCATTCAGCTGAAATTGCTGCACGCCCTTGGCTTGGTTCGCTTTAATGCAAATGTCAAATGCTTGACATGATTGATGGACGCTGTTCCGAAAGACACGTATTTCTACTGTATCCCTATTCTCGAGAGTGCAGGACAAACATTACAGACTATTTCTACAGTGATGGCGTCACATCTCTCATTTTCTTTGTTTTTTTCTTTTAACGTTTGTCATTTTTTCTATTATTTTTTTATTTTCTTCTACAATCTTCTCGCTACGGTGCCAGTATTTGCTTTGTTGCACGTCATTAAATTTAGCAGCTTTTTTCGAGCGCTGATTGAACTTTTTGCCTTACAGCGGCTTTACGCAGTTGTCCTGAAATGACTCAACATTTAACTACTATTGACGGTACGACGCCATTAAGAATGTTTCCTTCTTTATTTCGTCTTTTTCTTTTTCAATTCCGTTCTCTTTTTCTTTCTTACAAACAGTGTACAGGTATAATGTTTACCGGGAATAGTATGCACCTTTCTGGTTTGTTTTCTTAACAAATTGTTGAACAACGGGAACGTAAGCTACATCAGATTCTGTTTCTTAATTTAGGCTTTTCACTAGCAACTATGAGCGAAAGTCTCTCTTGACATTTATTCCCACGTATATCTGGCAATGTTTTTCTTATTTTTTCAATTCAGAATTTGGCGATAGTCGTTTTTTATTTTGCAGTGGGAATAGGTGCTCTGTTTTTTCAAACAGTAGGGAGCAAGCATGTATACATGTGTTAAAACAGCATAAATAGGTTTGAGTGCGTTAATTCAATGAGGAATCACAAGGTATTCCAACTCTATAGAAGAAGGCGCGATTTCGGCTCCCTAATCAGGCGTTGCGCTGAGTGGCATGTCATTCAGGAGAGGAAACATAGAGTGATTTTTAGGAGTCTGAATTCCATACACCTGTGGGACTGCGAAGAAAAGGTTAAAATTATTAAGTGAAAATCATACGTACCCTAGCTTTTGGTTGGTCGGAGGTCACAGTAGTTTCACGTGATAATCTCACCCTGTAGTGCCGCAAAGATGTCATTAAATACGGAAACATATTTAGGCCCAGTACTTTGCGTTGGAGCCTTTACCTTCGATTCAATTCATTTAGCTGATCATCTAGAAGAGCTTTATCGTGTGGTTCATGCCAGCCAATGGCGGAATGTGAAGCGGGACTATAGCATGAACAAAAATCATTACAAAACGTGGGTGCCTGCGCGACCAAAACAACACCACGTTCTGTACTCGGTTGAGCGCAGTGCACTGGGAATATACCGCTTTGCTAAGCTCTAACGCACACGACCATTTTCTAGTTGCTTTGCGCCGCTTCCTCCCCGGGAATTAGCAAACCGCTTTGCTATGGCGTAGGTGGTTTAAGGGAGGATCTCATTTGCTTATCTTTCTCGGCCGAAGCCTTTGCTCTTTCGCGAACAAAATAAAAATAAGTACCAGGCTGCTCAGATAAGCTATACTGGGTCGTGCAATACTGCGTCCTTTAATTTCTTTCCGGCACTCCAAAAAGGAGGCCATGGAAAGGACGTAAACTTAACTTATATGTCGGCAATAGCTATATAATGCCGGGCATGTGTCGCAAGAAAGCTTTTACTTGGGTGATTTATACGCGCGTTTTCGTTTAACGTTTGGGGCGGGTCTTCGAAAAGCTCATGCTGGTTTCGCATACAGGGTGGGCCACCACGTTTTTCTCACCAGGAAAAAAGAAGTGTTATATATCCATTTGTTTCGGGTATATCGAGCAGCACTTTACCGGCCATATTTGTTGCAGTTTCGTTATCTGTGCTTCACGATCTGTGAAGGTCCCAAGCTCTGTTCGAATTTCTTCATGATTGGTTAAGGTGGATTCACACGAAGGAACGGAGAAGGAATTTTCGCAGCGGACGGCGCATCACGTGACATGTGCGTCATTGAAACGTGCCATCTTCGCTTCATCCGCTCTTCTCCGCTCGCGGCACGGACGAAAATGTGTCGCCGCTATTTCCATCCCTCCGTTTAACGATCGTCTTCTCTCAATCGAGAGGATTCAGCGTCAAATCTGTCAACATTGGTCAGACTGGTGTGACTAGGAAGCAGGCTGCCGGCTTAAAATCTAAGTGTTTTAATTTTGCGACAACGACCGAATGTGTTTCGTGTGACAGTGGAAGAGGCGAGTGGTTTTCGGTGGTTTCGGGTGTGCAATGGTGGTTTAAATTCACAGCGCGTTGCCTGAGTGACGACATAAGCGCGCTGCATAAGCATAGGAGTCGAGAGTATGCACGAGGATTCAGCAAGCGTAGCTCCGTCTGTGTGCATGCAAGGTGTCCGCTTCTGCGCCGGATTAAACTAATCACGTGACTATTCGGTCCGCGGAGCAGCGGAATTTCACCCTCGCGTGTGAATATAACTTTACCATTTATCTTCTTTACCCACTAGCCCCACTTTTCCGCTGAAGTTGTGATTCGTTAATTTTATCTGGTTTAAATGTTACTATTTTACCATCAACTCTGCAAAATTTGAAGGCCCGTTCAGGGTTTATAGTTTTGTTAACGTAGCTTGAACAAAAAATAACGCGATAGCTTCATAAGCAGAGGCAACACCATCTGCAGGCGCCCTGAATATCTTTTGCCTGAAAAAAGCCCTTCGCCACGGTAATTAGAGTGAAGAGGTAACTCCCAGACGGATGCACCAAACTCAATTATACCGTGTCTTTTTGGTCTCATAAGAGTAGCAAATCGATTCATACGAGTAGTAATAGAATAGTCGTCACCCAGCACCTAGAGTAGCCTGTCAGGTGAAAAACCAGGAAAACTTCTCTAGTTCTTCATTAAAATAATCCTTTCTCTCTCTTTGTCTGGGCACAGCTAGCTACATGATAAAAGTTTTATACCCTGTTGGGTGTGAAAGATTTTACAATGTTGGACTTTTAGGGTGGCCTGCGTGTACGCTGGGGCTGTAAGCAGAACACCTTCTATAGCTAAAAGTTGCTCTGCATTGTCCCTATGGTAAGCGTAGCTTTGTAAAGATAGTGCAAGGTGTTGCAGCGACACCCCTGTCAGAAGGTGCCAGCAAGTCACTCTATTTAACTGACATTAACGGAAAAGGGTGTTTATTGAGGCTAACAGGTTTGATTCTAGATGTGTTAAATGCCTTAACATAACAACAGGTCAACAGTACACCGCAAATAAATGTCTAGTGTGTAGTATTCCTGGAATACTCTTCGACACCAATGATGGTATTGGATTTCACTGTAACCGAACGATTCCGTTTCTATAATAGTTTTCTGTTTTGTTTTTTATTCTCCTAACACCATAATAAAGGTGCTGACTTTAATTAGGCTCTAATCACAGATATTATGTTTAGTTATAATTGCTCGATCCAGCTGTGCGGAAATGTGCGCCATTATAAATGCTAGAACGCACTTCAAGGCACCAATGGCCGTGGGCTTGAGTATAGATTAATTCTTTAAATTATCTCTTATTTCTCGCTAGTTTAGTTTGCTTGTCTTACATCGGTCACTGCATAGAGTAAAAATGAACTCAACGACACCGCCTTCCAGTTCCTCTTTGCGACCAGTGATTGATGTTTCTCTTCTCCTTTTTACTGTGGCGGTAATAATTTGTTTTTGCAGCTAAATGCAGCCCCTTTTAGGTAAGAAAAACTGGGTTTACTAAAGTATACAGTCCTTGACCATAGTTGGTGTCTCTTAAATATTGCGATTGACCAAAGAAACTTCGCGGTGGTCTCTTACGTTTCGTAGAAATATGAAGAGGGTTAGCAGATATGGTCTGTTTGTTCATGCCGTTCAACAGCAATTTCAAATGCAGGGAAAAAAAAGTGAAAGGTCGCGGGTTAAGTTTGACTCTGGCAGCCTCAATCTAAAAGGGCAAATATACGCAAACATTCATGGACCTCCTTTTGTTTTCTGGGTAGAGAACTACGGAGGAATTCAAATTATTTGGGAAAGTACCACCTTCTCATGGCGCCTGTCTTTGAACTTTTTACGGCGAATCTGCATAAGCTGTAGCCAAACATCCTCAGGGTGACACTAGCGCAGGTTAGAGATATTAACCAGATATTGCCACAGATATTAACAGTCCCCGCGACTCATAGTAAGTACAAATAAGTGTCGCGAAATGAAGACTCTGGCAAAAAATACACACGCTGCTTGAACTGCTCCCTAAGATCGGGAATGATACACCAAGGCAGACAAGACGACGCTTAAAAATTGAGGCAGTTTCGCACTATAGGTAATAAATAAGCCTGGAGCAGGCGTGGAGATGGGCTGCGGCTTTCTTCGCTTTTACTCGCTTTTCTCATTTTTTTCTTTCCTTATTTTTTTTCCGTTGTGTCTCCTCTACTATGTCTTTTCTTCTCTCCTTACCTCTAGTTGCTTCAAACTTTACCCCCGGCCGCTGTTCATTGTGACTCTCTTTTATTTTTAGCTAGCTTCCTCTTTCTTTCCTATTTTTCTAAGTAGTTACGCCTGCGTAACACCTAGCTACGATGAGAGTTGCGACACTGATTGATTGATAGAATTGATAGATATGAGAGATTTAACGTCCGAATACCACCATATGATTACGTGAGATGCGGTAGATAAGAGCACTGGAGATTTAGACCGCCAGGGTTTTCTAGCGTGCACCCAAATCTGAGCACACGGGGCCTACAGAATTTTCGCCTTACATGAGTGCTCATGTGACGTCAGCATATTGGCACTGAAAACAGAATCCAGTTCATCAATACTCGCATCTCGTCGCCGCTCTGCTGGCATTTGTCTCTTTCACAAGTTTTAGATGCGGAAGCATCTTATACTCGCGCCTTGTAGTGCACCGTCCGCGCCGTCCGCGCCGTCCGCACCGCCTTAGTTGAGCTAATTCATTACGTCTGATACAATAATCACTCGTTCTCTGCTACTGCAATATTCACGCGTTCATCAAGTATAAGGTTATTTGTTGCACTTCAAAAGCATACATGTGTCCGAGTTAAAACGGTCAAAGTTTCACATTAAATGTACCAGGAAGGTAAAGTATTGGTACGGAAACCAGTAACACAAACATGAGCTTGTACGGTAAAGTTAGCTATTTAAAACCTACGCGAGCGTCGGTGCACACTGAACCATGCCTGTGTATTCAGGCATGTGTCTAACTCTGTTACCAGCCACTAAACTGTTTTAGCGGGACGGCTCAGTGCTCTCCCATAGTTGAGTGCGAAGTACTCAAAATCGTTCAACATATTAGATGCGGAAGCATCTTATACTCGCGCCTTGTAGTGCGCCGTCCGCGCCGTCCGCACCGCTTCTCGAACATTCGACAGCTGACGCGCGCGCATGCGCCGTCGCGCCGTCGCCCACCATCTGTGCCACGCGCGCTTCTCCTTCGAGAACATTCGACAGCTGACAGCGCATGCGCCGTCGCGCCGTCGCCATCTGTGCCGCGCGCGCGCTTCTCCTTCGAGAACATTTGACAGCTGACAGCGCATGCACCGTCGCGCTGTATATACTCAAGGTCGGCGCTCGCTCGCTCAGTTGCCGCTCGTCCGTTGGTTCGTCGCAATAAATAAAACACCGCCCTTTCGCATACGTGCCGTACGTGTTCACTCATTTAACACCCCATTTCACAACCACGTTAACCAATTTAGCCATCGACCCAAGTAAGTCGCAATTTAACACCCGTTAACCAATTACATGCTTCCGCATCCTCCTCAGTGTTCCCCCGAGGGAAGCTGCGGGCAATTTTTTTTACAGCTTCCTCGGTAAGCCTTTGTACATTCTCCCCCGACACGCATCTCCAGTCGCACCGGTCACTCGCAACAAGTTGCTCGTCCACGTGCCCGCACCGTCACTTTTTTGCCTTCATTCTTTTACGTACAGCAACAGACTGGAACAACCTTTCCAATGTCCTGACAGCCATAACCTGTCCTTCCACATTTTTCACCACTTTATCAAGTAACTTTACAGCTCATTAAAACGTGACTTTGATTTTTTATATATGTACCCACCCTTTATGTATACGCTTTCAGTGGGGTAATTAAAGACTAAAGATTGGCAGCATATCCACGGAGTGAATGATGGAGAGTGGGGCGAAGCATTCGTCCGTTCATTCGTTCTTGCTTTCGTGCGTCCGCCCCTGCGTTCATCCACGCATCCGCCCCTGCGTCCGTTCATGCGTCCATCCATGCATCTGTCTGTGTGTCCGTTCGTCCATCTATTCAACCCTCCAAGTACCACCATCTCGCATCTTTTCATCATATAATAGAAGCACCGACATCCAGCGGACATTCCGAGGACTAAACGACAGTTGGCACACGGACACTTTCTTACGGCTTGCGCTTCGGGTCTACTTCCCACTTTTAACCACATCTAGTTCATGGTATATACTAGTTCACTGTATTCATGGCACTGCGCCCAACGCTCGCTAAACTTTTCTAAAACCAAGGAGGTTACGCCCAGCGAGTACAACATAGCAACCTGTTTCTGTCAGATAGTGCTGAATGTACATGCCAATCGCTGCTAATGGGGAATGAGAGACAGGAGCATCCGGCTTTTAGTTAAAGCGCGCGCTGCGATTTTTTCATTGTTCAACAACGCACAGAAGAAATCTCTCACCGGCACCACCTTGGAGGTCAAAATGTAACACTTGTTACGCACTACGGCTACGACTACTAGGAACGAATGGGTGCCACTTTAGTAGCTTCGCCCCCAAAATGCAGTGAAACTGAAATGACTTGGGCAAAGAAAACATTGTGTATATATTGTATAAATACAATCGTTCCACACTATCCGTGTCACGTTTTTTTATGATTGAGTGGATGTAGAGATGATTCAGGGTTTACCAAATTTAACCTCTGCAACAAGTTATTTCTTCATAATTCACTTGAAGGCTATCGTGTACTTTTTCCGTTCCTCATACATTACGCTTACGAGTAAGAAAGATCTAGCAGCCAGCACACCCGGCTAACTCTAAGCTCAGCTAGTTCTGTCTGTCTCATACGAGCACTGCAACTCAGGCTGCCTCGCAAGAAGCTTTCTCTTCGACATATTCTAATTCACAGAAGGCCCTGAAAGATTTGCGCGCTCTCTATAACACAAAGCTTCATTCTTAGATAGACACCCTAGACTTTAAACGTCATCGATAGATATACCACGAAGCCAGATATTGCTGTCATGGACGCATAATTGCTTTAACCCATATGACTTATGCTCCGGATGACCCGCCACAGCACTTGCATTGGTGATCCCCATGAATAGGTGCTTCTGGTGCTGCTGCCACTTGATTATATACATATATATTGTATATATTCTGTCGTCAACGACGTCTGCAGTGCCTCCCACGGAGTTCCTATCAGGGGACGAAGCTCGGTCGCTGCAGGTGTTCCAGAGCGGACAAGGACTTCGCGCACCGTGCGCGGAAATTGATTCAGCCGCGAACGGCGGCGGCGGAGGCGATCTCTCTCGGTAATGATTCATGAGTTGGCATTTGAGCTCCCTGACAGCAGCCGCTGCGCTGGGACGCTTATCTGCTCTCCTGAGTGGGGAAGACGAGGAGCTTTTGAATCGTGCATCGCTTCGCCAGCCTTTTTGTCGCTGCTTCTGGCTCTGCTTTTGAGTCGTAATTGATAGACTTTTGATGTTTCGGAGAGAGCCTGGCTGGCTGGCGGAACCTCGCACTGCCGACAGCTAAGCGAGGCGTACTAACGCACGCACTGGCGGAAGTGGAAGTAAGATACCGTTACTTTTTACGGAATCTATTTTTTTTCTATCGTATATGAAGAATGAATGCTCCTGTTAGGAAAGTATAAGACTGGAGAAATCATTCATTCTGCCGTTCCATTTGTTGACTACAGGTCTTTTACTTAGAAATGGGCTCTGCCTTTATCCTATATATTGTCTACGAGGAATGGGCGTTTTTCTATGAATACGCAGATGCCTTCCCCTAATGCGCCACGTTCAGCGTGCTCGAGTGAGTGCTTGCATGGGTTAGAATAAAGCAAGGAGTAACGAAGCTCTCGCCGCGTAGGCTAAGCATATATAGCTCTGCTTTCATGTCTCTCCACATTATGTTTTACTGCTTTTTTCTTTAACGCATAGTCATTCTGGTTTATTCAGTTGGCTGTGAGTGCACCCTCCAGGCGCGTCCTTTGACGTGTATCGCGAGGAGCCACTGCTGTATGGTGAAGCTGTTTTGCATTAAATAATGAAAAATATGAGCTCCCACCGACTATACGTCGTTTTTGTGACTCTGTCGTGAGCCCCAAGGAATGCGGAAGTAGTGCACTGAGTGTGATCACGAATGTCAAATGAATAAATAAAGATGTCGAACTCGCTTGGCGCCTCCATACGTCAGGGATGAAATGATATCGAAGATACGTGAAGACTTGATGAGCCTCAGACGAGGGGGTATTTGCAACTGAGAAATTTTGTTATCTTGTGTTTTTTCTTTCTTCTTTTCATCGGTGCTAAATTTGCCACGAAACTGCGTATTTGTATCCACCTCAAAAAATGGGTACTATGGTGTAATCTACTGTGCAATTTAGGTAGCTTCTGTGGAGTCCTTCGAAAGGGCATTCATTGCTCACCAGGGTCTTGGTAGCTATCTTGACGAAATCATACGCCGTAACTAGGGAATGTATTCAGATGATCAGATTAGGCAGGCGCCGACAAAATTTGTCAAGTGTCAGTATGTACGCGTGCTTCGTCAGCAGCATAGTGCCACGTGTTCACATGTTCAACAACCTATAGGCACTTGCACGTGGCAATAACAGCAAACATCAACTACAACATGAATAAAACTACAACGTATTGGGATGATAATTGTAGTAAGGCCGTGGAAACCTCCTTTCCAGCTGTGCGTTCTGGAGCCTTTCAGACGAAAGAATAGACAGCAAAGAATTCACCTGTATGAACTTGTATGCATACATGTTATCTACATGTAACTACGCAGTTCCAACAACTTGGTAATAGAATAAAAACTTGAGAAGCTATGCTATCTGAAACCTTGTCTTCTGTACGCAAGTAAATTGATTGATTTGTGGGGTTTAACGTCCCAAAACCACCATATGATTATGAGAGACGCCATAGTGGAGGGCTCCGGAAATTTTGACCACCTGGGGTTCTTTAACGTGCGCCCAAATCTGAGCACACGGGCCTACAACATTTCCGCCTCCATCGGAAATGCAGCCGCCACAGCCTGTACGCAAGTAAATGTCGTTTTAAATTCATGCTGCTATGGGACAATGGAAGGTTCATACTTTAATTTATTGGTTGCAGAGTTTCCGTTTTCAGTTGCTTCTATAATAAAACGGGTGATTTAAATATTTTTTTCTCTTTCAACGAAGTTATTTTTTTTTATCTCTGAAGCTAGACTAAAACAGAGGACGCGCACAGAGCATCAGTGTAGGCTTGGGTGCATGGTCCACAGACGGCACAAGGGCAGCTTTTGTAAACCTAACAATGTCATTTGCTTCCAGTAAGCGTAAATAAGCACACTGAGCGTGATCAGCACCATAAAAATTTTGTTCCGAGCTTATAGTCACTATCAAAAAGCGTATGAACAATCAACATCATGTTGACGCTGGCTTCATCGGTGTTTATTGTTAAAAAGTATTAGTAGAGAGAGACTAATGAAGGGAAGAGGAAAGCACGGAGTATATGGAGAAGGTGGTATCTGGTATTCTGTCTTGCACTATGTTGGGAGAATGGGGGATTCAAAGTGAGAGAGAAACAATATACTGTGAAAAATGAAAACAATGTATCCAAACATACACACACGTGTGAGCGTTCCACTCAGAGACGTCCTGATAGGCCAGTAGGTTAGTAATTCAAAAATCGTAAGTGTAACCTAGTGATATAGTTTAAGCGAATTTAGACACCACGAGCAAAGTGGTCCTGAATTTTTCATTTGTGATTCGGAGCCACAAGTAGTCTAAGTATTGCATCGCGATCAACATAAAAATGGAGGAATGACCAAATAGTTGATGTAATGTGGCGCTTTAGTATGAAGTAGAAGAAAACCACTTTCAGTATCATGGTCTCAAAGTAAGAATTTCTTAAGTACTCAGAATGTTCATCGACGTCAAATTCAATGTAGCCGTTCTAACACACCGCTAGTACGTAAAAGTGCTACTCGATTGAAAATCGGTCAAATATCATGTAGTAAACAGTACTCGCTGATCTGTCTCGACTCTGAATCTCTACAAATGTCAGCACTATAACATGCATTTACAAGGTTCATTCGAGTTCTATTCAGTATCACCAGTACAATGGCAAAGAAGAGAAATGTGAACAAATAAAGTGGAATGCTGGGCCACTTGGTACAACATAATGTGGAAATATATGAGCGCACAAGGTAGAGGAAAAAGCACTTGGCAAGAAAGACGCTGATGGTCTCAGCGTCTTTCCTGTCAAGTGCTCTTTTCCCTACTTTGTGCGCTCATATATTTCCACATTGTGAACAAATAAACATTGAAGAGACTGCATGCCGTCACCATCGATTTGTCGCCGACGCCGCTGTCACGACGAATGCGACAACATCAGTCAATGCTGGGGCGCACTGTTATGCTTGGTTGGTGCAGGTGTGTTTTTTTACAGCGAGAGCTGTTATTGGATCATATCTCGGGTGATGCGTAACTCTCCGCCGCCGCCGCCACCAGTTTCCGTAACCACATCGCACGAAATTAGAAAAAAAAAAGCCTAGCGCCAATGACACACTGGGGCTCGACCCCGGGTCCGCTGGGTACCAGCCTAGTATTCTTCCACTGAGGTACGCTGTTTTTTTCTTTATTGCTTTGCATATCAAAACTGTTCACCTTTCACATATTTACATATTGGTCAAAATTAAAGTGCGTCACAAAATACACCCACAAAATTCTTTGGAGGACCATCAGCTCTTAGCTGACTATTGATTAGTACTTCGGCATTCGCAACAATGACTTGATGCACAAACACCAGTTTGTCACATCCTCTTGGCCCTTCAGCACCTCAAGGAAATGGTACACAGATTCGCAAAAATATTGGTGCACCGATAGCACTTCTACATCCGCGTTTTCAAAGACACATCGATACTGTGCAGGCCAAGAAGCATGATTAGGTCATAAGGTACGCTTGCCTCGTTTTTAACCGAAAGAAAACGGATGCCGTGTGGACTTAACGGTAATTCTTTTTTCAAGGTTCTCTGCACTAAGTTTTAGAAAAAACTCCGCTCAAGCAATCTATGAACACGTGTTCGATTGTTTCCGGTTTACGCATAACTGCAAATGTGGGCTCCATGGAACGAATAATCCCCTATCCTGCAACCACGTTTTAACTGGTAAGGTACCAGTATGTAATTTAAAGAAAAATGTTTTGATCCCTGGCGCAACAAGCATTCTATTAACACGTTTCAGAACATCCTGTCCTGGGCCTGCATAGTATAGCTGACGGTACAATGGTACAAGCAGTAAAACAACGACAAGGTCTTTATACATTTTTTAGGTGATACTTCAGCCAGATACTCTAACAACAATCTCACAGATGAAAATAGGAAAGACGAAACAACTTCTTACTGAGCTACGCTGGTGCTTGTGACTTGCTGGAAAACTTGCCTTAGGCAGGCTTGGTGTCGGGAAAGCAATCGCGTTAATGTGACTTATAAAGCATTTTAAAACAGCGAAAGAACAACCAGTCGTCGCACATTGCGATTAGAGTAACGAGTTGGTCATTCAATGCTCCAACCCATTACAAAAGCTTCTTTTTGTTCAGCTATTAACTTTGGTGTATAGCTACTTCAAGGATAATTTCTCATCGTCGTCAGCCACTGCATGAACAAATGGACCAGAATTCCTAGCAAGTGTTTAGCGGATACACTGCTTCTCGGAAAAATAACAAAAAATATCATAGCGAAAACCTGCCTACTAACCAAAACATTATTATTAATAATGCCCTAGTGGGTATCAAGCAAGTGTGCTTGCATGAGTGTTTTGAAAAGGCTCTGAAAGGCCACTCTTCTAGCTTTTGCTGTGACTGTGCTGTGCCTTCCACGCAGACCTGTTTTTATTTTCTTTCTCTGTGTTGCTCGAAATGCGCTATTTTGTTAAATCTTATGTGGGTTTTCACGTTCAAAAATTACTTATGATTGATACACAGTAGTGTAGGGCTTCAAAATATTTCGCCCCCTGCTGTTCTTTAACGTGAACTGACACCACAAAGTACAAAGGCTTCTAGCATATCGCCACCATAAAAATGTCACCTTCGAGCCCGCAGCTGAGCAGCCAAGCCACTGAATTCAACGAGGTGCACACGCGCATTGGGCACTGCTTTGCAAAGCAGGAAACAGGGGTCGTGCGAATCATGAGTTTTGGTTTCGGATATAATACTACCGATACGAATAATTCCAGTTGACTTTCAAGTGGCTAGCATTTCATGTTCAAATAATTTGTCAGGACGAATGTCTATAATGTGACAAATGCCAATGGTGCAACTTGGTTAGGAAGAGGTGACTGACATTCACGCTGAATTCATTATGGTGGGCGATACACAGACTGAAAACTGAGCGCAAGTTTATTTTAGATATGGTTATGGCTTTTCGGCTCCTAAAACAGACACACACACACACACACACAAACGTGTGTGCGCGCGTGTGTGTACTACGCGTGTCTGTCGGCGTGCGTGCATGTATGTGTGTGCGCGCGCCTAAGTGTGTGTGCGTGTGTGTGTGTGTGTGTGTGTGTGTGTGTGTGTGTTGGTTAAAAAGTACCACTCCTCTTAGCGGGGGCAAAATGAAACATTGCGAACATTGCGAACACAGAAAAGCCTCTAGGAAGCGCTCTTTCCCAATACAGCCGAAGCATGTACAAGAAGTGGTGTGAGGCTAGCAAGACCAAAATAACAGAAAAAAATAAAAAAAGAAGTACGAAGAAGCGTGTGAAAACAGGAGTATCACTCAAAGCATAAAGGCAATGAAATGAGGAATGCAGCGCTCACTAGTAAAGCCGGTCCCTGTATATAATAACGCAAAATGAACGTGTTTCTGCGCCTCTTCAAAAAAGGCTACGTTCAGCGTCTGTTTACATGACACCTGAGAGATCCTGGGTGTGTAGCTCGGCGCCCGTGTAATAAGTTTTCGCTGAAGCTTACTTCTTCATTCTACTCCGAAAGCATCCTTGAGTCATTTTCAAACGATGCCCGCGAATCTACTATTTTTCGACGATGTTGTGAGGGTGCTCACAGTCGGTCTTATTAAGCCAACACACATCCATATCCGGCACGCAAGATTACTGTACTGCATACTGGCAGTAATTTTTTTTTCTTTTAAAAGCTGCATTGCACCAGTGGGTCCCTCCAAAGGGCCGTAATTTTCACATTCTTGAACTGCCACTCTATGTATTCGGGCGGTTTCAGAAGAGCCACAATGCTACATAAATGAAAAAATCGTGCCTCTCTGAAATGACTTTCGCTTTTCATTGTCTATAGTCGGTGGAATGCGGCTAGACAAATAAAGAATGAAAGAAAAAGGGCCGAGAGTAAACCAAGATGTACTGCTACGACGCCAGCAGTTTCATAACAGCCAAAGGAATCGATGCTGACATGAAACAAAGTTTCCTTACCTTTTTCTCTGCTGCGACCTATATAGTCTAAGAGGCTTGCAGGAAAAATGGAAGGACACTTGATCTTGGCTTTGAAGAGCACATCGCGATAGCAAAATCGGCCCTCGTGCACATCGCCTTCTCTGAACTGCATGCCTGAACTGGGCCATTTGGAAACGAACGATTGTGCGCGTAACATTACCATTTCGACAAATCATTCAATGCCTATGCAAGCACAGTTGTTTAGCATTTACTACACCATCATTGATGTAGTGATGTGGGTGGTAGTGGCCAAGGATTGTGCCTGAATGACTAATTCTGCTTTGGTGAGGGAGTGCATTACCGGCTGTAATGGCCAGTGAGGCTGCCCCGCAGGACTGTTTTTTTTTTTTGAGCACGAGAGGACGTGAAATAAAGACTCTACTGAGTCTTCTTTGGCTATACACTTAAAAAAATGGCTGAAACTGATAACTTCTGCTGGTGATTGATAACTATGTCTCAGCGGTTTGTAATAGGTGGACTTTTCAAACACCGACTGGTTGCTCAATTCACATATTTTGACGCTTGGCACAATTCTGCGCTTCTGTATGCAATGTATGTTCCGTTAAGGACGCTTCTTCTAGCGCAGGACGTTCGTGTGATGTTTTTTTAAAGCAATTCTCACAAGTATCATGACTTTTGTGTAGAAAACCAGCTTGCCAAGAAGACGGGCTCTGTTTAATTTTATAACTTGAAGCCGAAAATGTTTATCATTTGTTTTGATATGCACTTTCAGAATTTTTGCTCACGAAAAAGATTATTTTTCACTCACAATCAATGACACTGACAACAACACCGACACCAAAATTCTTGCGAAACGAACTCGTTAACATTATCCCGTCAAATGTTCGGAAAGTTAGGGATAACGCAACGAGTAATAGAACGTGAAAAAAAGGGTGTGTCTTGAAGAGCTGGTAGAGTCACCCGGCGTTTCATTTGACTGCAGTTTACAAGGACGTAAGGTGCCAGGTCTCTCGGAGGTTTTACAGGAAGAGTATTCTCGGGAAAAGGAAGTGAAGCAGGCTGTATGATAAAAGTAAATGTAATGAGTTGTCAGCATGAGGTAGTGGTATTTGACCTATATATCCTTTCCCTTCCTTAGGTGGAACGTATCAAACCTGAAAATTTTCTTTCAGTTAGGGTCTCTGATTTCATTACGTTTTTATATCTATGTACCTCAAGAAGACACGACTTCACCGTGCTCTGCATGTGATGAAGAGGATGACAATAAATGTGGTGTTGATTTCTTACAACTTTACAGCGATTTAGACTTCAGCATAGGTTGCACCGATAAGAAGCCCGCCTATATTTCCGAAGTCTGTTTTGAAATGACTTATAGTAGGCAATTAATGTTGTGTACTACAGAATCATTATTATAAAATTAGGAAAAAAGATGGCGGAAGAACAATTTGCAAGGTGAATGTAACACTTGTAACACTCAGAAACGAGAGAAGGTGTACTAGTCAGAGGTTGCCTAACGACTGTGTCTTTCGTCTTTTTCTGTGACATTACTAGGTCTCCTTATTACTAAAAGTTGTGTCACTTCATTATACGGCGGCCATGATTCTGCGATATAGTAGCGTCATGTGCTTTACAACTTTTAAGCTGCAGTTAAAAAACAGGACGCTATTTTATAGAAATATTGGCTGTTTGTGTGGTATATCAACGTATATGCGTAAAACATTTATACAGTGAGCTGTACACTGTGTTGTACTCCAAGAATTCCTCGCTCTTTTCAAAGCCTATTGCCTAATCAACAGAATAGTGAGCCTGACGTGTGCCACGAAACCCTCATATGATTTATTCGCGACTTGGGAATTATGTATAACTCGTCTTGGCAAGATAGGCGTAAGCAGTGTGCGTGTCTGCAGTACTTCACGCCCGTCGGAATCCATGCTTCATCATACTTCCAGGGTGGGCAGAGAAGAATAAGGTCCTTCTATCTTGACTGCTGTTTCCCTGCGGGCATCGATAAATATACAAGCGTGTGGTGTCGTGAAAACAGCATTCACAGTGCTTCGCGATGTGGGTCAGTGCTTCCGCGGAGAGCTCCGAATCGGCAGGCTCGTCACGTTGACCGAGTCCGTCGTCCTCTTCCCTACCTCCCGTTTCTTCTTGGGATCCGCGAACCTTTTACTAAGCCACGCTCCTTCTTCGTGCGCAACGCCCGCGGAAGTTCTGCCCACTGCTTCTGAATTGATACGCTTCGATTCGCACGCTTGCTTCGCGAGCTCGGCCTATGCACTTCGTTTTCGGGCCCTGCTGCCTCGAGCTAGAGCTTGTACTAGTTGGTTGCAGGCTACCGCTCCTCGCCCTTGCCTTACCGCGAATAAGGTACTCAATACTGCGTTTCCTCGTCGTTGCTTCTTTTCTGCCTTTTTTCTTCTTCTGCTACTCCTTGTCATCTCATGTCAAGGGCCACTCGTTATTTGTTTTTACTCGCGCCCTCTTCTTCTTCGGCGTTACACTTCGATGCTGCGTTGTTGTGCCGAGAACCGTCAGGATGTTCGCCAGTATTCATTGATATCTTCGGATCGTGCTGGAGTGAAAATGAGATGTGCATACAGAACAAGTTCGCTTGTTTGAAGCAGTGCTTAAGGAGCTGCCCAGAACGCTTCACGCAGCGGCGATAGAAAACCATCAACAACGCAGTGTATTTTCTTCGTATAGTTTAGTTTGTGTATGTAATCACTTGGGTATCTTTCAATAATGTCAGGAACCAGGTTATGTAGTTATCGAAATGATTAGGCTACGAAAGACCAGATGTCCAGCTGGTCTACGCTGACTTTATTGCTCTTTTCTAAACCATAATTTATGTACATATAATAGACACAAAATATTTTTATGTACAGATCTGAGGTTTTGAAATGGGTTAGCATTTATTGTAATGTGTACAGCTGGATCTGTTGCTTAGGTCATCTTAAGTACAAGCTTATTCTAGGCCGCTTTCTGAGCATTAAACACACCTTGGTATTCCGAAAGGGGGCCTCATTAGCCCCAGACTATTCAACCGTGTTTTAATTTGCCGTGTGCATTGTATACCAAGTCCTGTTCAAATATCGACTGATGCCGATGGCATGTGCGTTTGGACATCGGGTGCAATACATCCTCAGATAAAAGCGATGTTCGAAGAAGCTGCAATTTTGGTATCGACGTACGTTTGTGAACATGTGGGTTCAATATTTTTGTTCTGTTGTAACTATTCTGCTGGGGAGAGCGAAATTTCTTTTCAGACATCTGCGTTGGCTGCGTCCATGCGGTAGCCAACGATGATACATCCCCTATCCATCAATCAGCGAGATGTTTGTTATATCAAAGCCCACAAACTTTCATTGGTCGACATCGATCGAGACTTACGGTAGAGTACGCATGAGGCAGGTCTTAACAAGCTTCTGACGGCCATCTCACACCCATTCTAAATGATCAAAGGTAAAACGCGGGATACGTCAGCACTCGGTCAGCGTCACGTGCGTGGGCTTGAAGTGAACGAAGGCGTATCTTATGAGCTTTCTGAATGTCCACATTTAAGTTAGTCGAGGTGTGAACTGCGTGACAAGTTTGGGACATTAAAGCCCTCATTTTTTCACGTATTTTTTGTGTAAATGAAGGTGATAATATGGTTTAGACTACGGCAGGTTACAGTGATGAAATAAATTCTTATAGGAAGAGTCATACCTTAATAATTCTTGCTTAATAAAACACGAGCAATATTTAACCCCACATATACAATCAAAAGAACAACTATGTAAAATTTTACGTCTGAACGTGGTGATATGCTTCAACTTCTTTTTTTTTTCTTATAACTTGCCCTATGCTGTATTGTCTCAAGAACGAGCATATATATTTTGCTGAGTTTTTCTAATTCATGAACTGGTGCGGGAAGCATAACTGACAAAGATCTAAAAGTCCTTATTGGAACTCCTACGCATGGAAGTAGATATGATCGATACGACCACTTAACAACCATTCTCTTTATAGTACAGGTATACTCTATTTGCACAAAGCAATCTAGGACTGTTTGAAACGGCCACTGTTGCGCACACAGAAGTTCGTCACCTTGCGACATGGTTGAGGTGTCCACGCAGAAACGAAGCCAGGCTAGCGAATGAAACGGCGACGGTATTGGGTCGCGATCACGCTATCAGGATGTGCTTTTGAAACCGAAGTTTAAAGGTCCTCCCATGTTTGTTGTCGATTTCCCTATCCATATCTCGTCATTTGCTTTCAGTTCACTCCACTTAACGCAATTACGCCACCAGTCTTCAACGCTTGCTGCATCAATTACTAAAATCCAGCAGCACGTGGCCTATAATGTACCCTCGCTGTACACTTGCGCAAGTCGAGTTGATGATCCTTCTCTAAGGCCATCCTTTGAGGTACTCGTCTCAATATAGTTCATCACGCTGAATGTGACGCAACCAAATCGCGGTGGTAGAGGGATCACGCAGAACTTTCAACCAAGCACACAGGCACAAGCGCACATATAATTTTTCGGTAAATATTCCCGGAGGCTCGAGAGGTTTTCCTGTGTCTTTACGATCTCGTCACGTGCTTGTTTGCTACAGCAGTGTTTGCTTTCCTAGACGAGCCTATGAGACACCGGAGAATTAAATACCGTAAGCATACAGATCGTCGCGAGAAGGAGCAATGAGGTGAATAGAATAATTCACACACATGGCTCGGTGCCAGTAGAAATGAAAACGTTTCCCTAATGGGTCTTAGGGCTCGTCGACATGTCGCTGTCGTGCCATTTTGGTGACGAGAGGCAGCCCATTCGCTCGCCACTCACACACTGCGGAGAACGAAGATAACGGTGTTTCCACAGTGAATGGTCAGCCGTTGTTGACGAAAAGGTTAGAGTCGGGGGCAGCCACGCACAGGCGGTGTATAGGAATACGAAGGAAGGGCAAATGGCTGTTTGAGCAGGCAAGGCACGTAGACGTTTGGAGAGAGAGTAAGCTGAGTGATCAGCGGCAACGACGGAGAGGGCAGGTGGGAGCGTGAGACCAAGACATAAACAGCAGAGGCACGCGACGCGCGCTGCTGCATCTAAAAACGATCCAATGACGTCTCTCCTGTCCACAAGTGTGCGTGAGAACATGTGCGTCGGTGCATCGGCACGCATTTTGGCGCCCTATTTCTGCACTTCTTTTTCGCACAAATGCACCGGCCATAGCAAATAAGTTGTGCCGCCAAATGAGTCACCTGAGTCGTCGCACTTGCGCTGTTTTTTAGTTTGGCCTCATGATGGTTACACTATATATATATATATATATATATATATATATATATATATATATATATATATATATATATATATATATATATATATATATATGTAAAGGAAAGAAGTGTATACCTAAGGGCTCGTTTTTTGTGTTTTACACAATATTAATGACAGCTAACAGACAATAATGCCAAAGAAAGTATAGGGGAAGGTATTATACCGCATTGTATTGTAAATATGAAGAAAAGAGGGTGAAAAGATAACTTTCCCTGGGCAGGATCCGAGTATAATTTTGGGTATAAATGTAAAAGTTTTCAGCATATCATTACACGTCGTTTTCTTAGATGACTCTGCTTCATCAGCCAAAAACATCTAACGCCCATCTAGCGGAAAACATATGATGCCTTTCAATAGGCATTGATCAAGCAAACAGGAAACGCTAGATAATGTTCTGCTATCTGTGAGGAATTGTGAGACCTTTCATGGCTTCCGAAATGGCGAGCGCGCCCCATGTGTCTTGGAGGCCATGCTACTCTTCCTTTAGATCAAGCACCTGTATGTCCCATTCGCGCGTGCGTGCTGGTACTATCTACTGTGTGCGTGTGTGAGTGTGCGTGCGTGTGCGTATATAACAAGACATATTGATAAGTGTGCACTTAGTGGTTGAAGACCGCACTAGGGACCAGATTTTGATATCTTAAAGGCGAAGCTTAAGGGTCTTCCACTTTTTTCTTTACAGCTAGCTCCTCCTTATCTACAATATTCATTGGCTATACATACATACTGTACATATTGTCGAGGACCAGCCAACCATGTACTTTGTTTATTCCGTGCAATGACCCCTTCGTATTGATGATTCAATTGCTCCTACCGGTTCCTACTATTCGACGACCAATCTCCTGAGGCGTTGCCTACAAAACTTACAGGTCATAAATGATTACCTACACTGTAAGCTCGTGTGCCCATAGTTCAGTACCCGCATGTACTTTCTCCTTTACAACCTGACATAGACAAATCATAGAGCGACATCCGCAGCTGAGGTGCATGATGCTATAATCCGCACACACAAGATGCGTAATCTGTGTGTTTGTATGCAATATTATATCTAGCAGAGCCAGTGCTTGTACCGTTCTCTGGGCCGATCGGAACCGCCCAATGTGAGAATGTTATTGAGTTGATGTCAGAGACTGGAGGTCGATTTACGTTCTTTGTGAGGCTCAATCACGCTGAAGAGGTGGTCTTCCCGAAACTTACTTTTGTCATGGCGCCGCAATACCTGCCACAATAATAGCGGGCCGGGGCCTTAGCTTGGATATGCTAGACCGCGTGGTCGGTATATGCTCATCGTAAGCGAATAACTACGAGGTACCTCATCGAGCAACTTCTCCTTAGGCGTCAATAAATGGCTGTTCACACCGCTCGATAACACCTTGCCCTGGCGGCTGCCGAAGCCATACTGGTTAACACTTGAATGGTAAGTTATGGCTACTGGCAACAGCTGCTCTTTCTTCCTTTTTGTTATCCTGGACCTACTATTATAGATGTAAAGATAGGCATAATATTTCTTTGATCGGGGCTCACAAATTCCTGCCCAGCTTTTTTCTACTTCCCTTGGTTTATTGTTGCCCAGTTTTTATTTCTCAGAATTTTTAGAATGTCAGAAGACGGCGGAAGAAAAAATAAAGAAGAAGGAAGGAAAAATAAAAGACTCACAACCAATTGTGTCACGCTTCGGAGCACATATTTAGTGTGAGCCAGGTGAAGTGCGTGCATCTCAATAAGACGCAAGCAGCATTTATTCGGGCGACAAACTAGGCAAGCAATCACCAGCCAGTGCGGATGATAAATGCGGCACAACGGCACTTCTACTAAAAAATCCGAGGACCCTAAAGCTTTGCCTTTAGGAGTTGGACGCGGCGGCGATATCATGTTTCTAGAGCGTACTTCAAACACTCAATGTATGAAATCCTTTTTTTCGAACTTGCTATGCACCCTTTACGTGGTCTTAAAGAAATAGGTGCAGTAGCATGTGTGCCTTTCGTGGTGGTTGACCGACTTTCAACTGCGAAGCCATTGTGATCATCACATATTCTGACGCCCGCACGTAATGGCCTTGTACGACGCATTACTGTAGTATTTCATGTTGCATTGTGAAGCATGTATTCAAGACTCGTGTATTTGTAAAGCACGAAAGCTACTTTTATTGTTGTTTCCTGCATTCAAATGTGGATTCGTGGCGTTTGGTTGAAGATCCGCTTGCCAGGCAAACTACAGGCGTTCGATCCACACTCGCACCCAAGCCCCCCTGGGTTGGTCCCCCCTCTGACCCAGGATTTTTTATCATTTATCTTATTTGCATCGTTTTCAATTTTTCGGTAACGCATATGTTGTTTTTTCTCTCATAACCAACGAAGGCTGAGGTTGGTTGGTAAATACCGTCTTAGGAGTTATAACAGCAGCTATAAATAATATCTATACATACTCTTATTTTGACTCCAAATCCAGGTTCTCTGTTCCCTAATGTAAGCGGCATGGTCATTACAATAGCCCGGATGAGTTACCGAAGAGCTAATAAATGGTAACTGCACTCACGTTGTTGTAAAGTGACACTATTCAACGTAATAATCAAAAGTAAAAACATCTCCTATACTCAGACATCTTTTATACTCAGACCCATCTTCAGGGGCGACTGTGGAGCGTCAGAGAACATCATTGTTTATAAAGCCTTCTTTTCAAGAAGACGTTTAAGACAAAAAAAAATGCTTCTTTCCTTTAAATGGTGACTTCGATTGGATTCACTTTAACAACTATATTTACCTCCCAACCAGCCAGAAATACGTGAAATGTTTACCTTCAATCAATTGTATTCATTATTTGTATTTCTAATTTCATCGAGCAGCATTGCATAAGCAGTTAGAACTGAAAGGAAGGGCATGCGTTGCCGTTGTAAGCAATTTGATAAAAAGGCTCATTATTTATAGCACATAAACAGACTGCAAAATGTTGTTTACACTAACTGGAAGCTACGCAGAGGACGGGTTAAACAAAATGTAAGCAGGCTTTGCCATTAAGAAGGTGTCTATCCCTCATCTCGTTTATGGAACAATTTCTGAATCAAATAATGCATCATAGTTCAAGAAAAGCAACGCAGTAATCTGCACAATAATTAAAACCTTGACACTGATCCTAAAGCACAACCTTCCAGTCTGCGGTTTTGTTCCAGAGAAAGGTGACCACATGTGGTACATCACTGAAAACAAAATGCCTAAGACCGGTTGCATCCATGTGCGTTATCCGGAGGAAGCGTCATCAAATACGAGAGGTGAGAAAATAATGCGAGCACCACTTAGCAATGTCACTAATATATATACATTGTGGTAAAAGAAGTATGGGACGAAAACTATCGCGTGTGGGCCGCGGGTTCCTAGTGAAAGGTCGGTGGGCCGCATGCTTGAGACAACTGTGATGGTGGATAGCGCCATTAAAGGGACGGAATACAACAAGGTCACCCGAAAAACGCCAGGCTTGCGCGGACTGAGCAGCACAGTCACTGCTAAAGCTGGATGGCCTCGCCGCGGTGGTCTAGTAGCAAAGGTACTCGGCTGCTAACCCGCAGGCCGCGGATTCGAATACCGGCTGCGGCGGCTGCATTTCCGATGGAGGCGGAAATTTTGTAGGCCCATGCGCTCAGATTTCGGTGCACGTTAAGGAACCGCAGGTGGTCGAAATTTCCGAAGCCCTCCACTACGGCGTCTCTCATAATAATATGGTGGTTTTGGAACGTTAAACCTCACATATCAATGAAATCAAAGCTGAGTGAGAAGATATTCAAAGCCTTTCGCAAACACTCTTTAGGTAACTACCACAAGCACACTTGCTGGGTACCCACTACGCCATCAATAATCATAATTTTGTATAGTAGGTCAGTATTCACTCAGCTCGCTACACACTTGCTGGAAAGTTTGTGCAATTTTTATAGGAAGTCGCTGACGGCGATGAAAACTTATGCTTGAAGTGGGTATGTGCCACAGTTTATAGGTGATGAAGAACAAGTTTTCTGATAGGTCGGAGCTTTGGATGACCTACTCGTTACACACTTCGCATTATGTGACGCCTGGTTGTTTCTTTGTTTTTCGGAAACGCTTTATTACTCATATTACCACGATTCTTTTCCTAACATCAAGCCTGTCTAACGCCAGTTTAGAAATGCGTTCCAAGCACCGGCGTGGCTCAGTGCGATTTCTGAAACTACTCAAATTTCATCGCGTCCTTGTGGTGTTTCGTGGGGGCCTCACGTTGCGTATAATGCAATCGAACTAATTTATTTAGGCGAGTAACGAAAGGTAGTTTGGGACTACCACACCTATACATAAGGCAAATCATAAACAGGTTCTCCTTTTAGATGCGGAGCATCTTATACTCGCGCCTTGTAGTGCGCCGTCCGCGTCGTCCGCGCCGTCCACACCGCTTCTCGAATATTCGACAGCTGACGCGCGCGCATGCGCCGTCGCGCCGTCGCCCACTCTTCCACCATCTGTGCATCCCTTCCTCCTCTACACACCGCGCGCGCTTCACTCCTCCACCATCTGTGCACCCTTCCTCCTCTACACACCGCGTTCGACATCTACAATTCTCCTGATTCTCCAGTGGACGCGCATGTGGCGTCGCGCTTCGAGAACATTCAACAGCTGACAGTGCATGCGCCGTCGTGCTGTATATATACTCAAGGTCGGCGCTCGCTCGCTCAGTTGCCGCTCGTCGGTTGGTTTGTACGGCGCGTCGACGTCCAAGGTCGCGGTGAAATGAATTCCAACGAATCCACAAACACAATGATCGACGTCCCTTCGACCAGCGCCGCCCTTTCGCATACGTGTGTACGTGTTCACTCATTTAACACCCCCTCCTACAACCACGTTAACCAATTTAGCCATCGACCCAAGTAAGTCGCAATTTAACACCCCATTTCACAACCACGTTAACCAATTTAGCCATCGACCCAAGTAAGTCGCACTTTAACACCCCGTTAACCAATTATATGGTCCGCATCCTCCTCAGTGTTCCCCCGAGGGAAGCTGCGGGCAATTTTTTCGTAGCGTGAGTTATTCTTTATTTCAGACGGTGCAGTTACTGAGGTTGATGAGGGGTTTACGTGCATATTTAGTTGATACAGACGACATGAATGGCGCTGTCCGCGGATATCTCAGGAGGGCACTCTTAAGTACCCACTTTTGTCTGTCAGATTTTTTTAGTAGTAGTAGTAGTAGTATTTTTATTTACAGTAAGCCGGATACAGAGCTCACTGCAGGGGCAAAGGGCTAAAGGCGAACAGCCTGACAAAGGCCCTTGTCCCTCCGCAGTCCGTGACAGTGCAAAGCTTAAACAATATATATATTCAATACATTGATTTCAAGCAACCTGAAATTGTAAACACAAAATTCAAACATAAATAGCATAAGAAGTTTACATAAATCATTTTAAGAATTAGAGGTCAATCTCGTTATAATTCACAACTAAACAATATCAATGAAACAAACTCAAAAACAGACACAAAATGCATGCGGATACAATGAATTCCGCTGTATACACTCGTATAATTGACATCGAAGTTTATGAACAATTTAAGCATTTGCAGAGGCATGAGACTCCATTACGTAGTTTTGATAGTGTAGACCGGTGGTTATGAATAAGTTATTTATTTGTTTCTTGAAAGTCGCACTACTAGCCCTAATGTTCAATTGATCTGCAAGGGTATTTAAAACCTGAGGTACCTGGTAAGCAATACTTTGTTTTCCATACTTGGTTCTTGTTCTAGGAGCTCGTTTCTTTTGTTCTCGCATACTGTAGTGTGGTCTTTCGGTGCAACTTTCTTTATATAGCTTAGTCTTTTGTATTAACTGAAGTAATTTAAAATGATATAATTAATCAATTCTGAGTATGGAATGTTTAATGAATAGTGGAGCAGTGCGCAAGTCTTGTAGAATCCCCCTGTAATTTTCAAAGCAGCGCAATATTTTCTTTTGTATAGTTATTAACTTATGGTAATTCCCTTGTGATGTCGTTCCCCAGAGTAACATCCCATAACTTACTTTAGAATGGAAGAGTGCATAGTACATACTTATTTTTAACCTCAATGGGATTAAGTGCATTGTTCTAAAAAAACAACCAACTATTCGCGCTAATGCGGTGATCAGATGATTTACATGCGTATTCCAGTTTAATTCCTCCTGAAACCATACACCAAGAAACTTTTGTTCCCTAACATGTGCGATGCGATTTCCTTCGAATTTTACAGCTATGTTAGTAATAGGTTTGTTTATAGGTCGGAATATCATATAGGTTGTTTTGTTTGCATTCAAACGCAGTCCATTTTGCCTTAACCAATTTGAAAGATTGCTTAGATAATTATTTACACTGACCTCAAGTGATATTAGATTGTCTGATGAAAAGAAAACATTCGTATCGTCAGCGTACATTATAAGTTCAGGAGAATGAGGTATATCGACAATATCATTTATGTAGACAAGGAACAATAATGGCCCTAGTATAGACCCTTGGGGGACTCCTTGGTTCAACTTTATCTTTGCAGAAATAGTGTTATTCAGTTTTACATATTGATAACGATCTTCTAGGTAACTTTTAAACAGTTGTAGTGCAACTCCACGTACCCCATAACTTGATAATTTATGAATCAATGATTTGAATTGTATGGAGCCAAATCCCTTTTGAAGATCGAGGAAGAGCCCAAGAGTATATTTTTTGTTTTCCATATTTTCGATTATCTTATCTTTGATATACAGTAGAGCTTGTTCTGTTGATTTATTTTTTTTTGAAAACCATACTGACTTTTTGTTATTATTTGGTGCTTATCAAAAAAAGATGCAAGTTCATCATAAATAACCCCTTCAAATATTTTTGATATTGTTGGAAGCACGGATATAGGTCGATAGTTCGCTAAAGTACTGATATCACCACCTTTATGTACTGCAGTGACTTTTGCTACTTTTAGCTGCTCTGGAAATACACCGTTAGTGAGGGTGAGGCTGATAATATAGGCCAAGACATTAGATATCAAAGGTGACACCATTTTAACTCAACAGAACCTATCTCATCAATCCCTGATGCAACATTGTTTTTAAGTTTTCTAATTAATCTTTCTACTTCAACCGGATCTGTGGGTGCGAGAAAAATAGAATACGGCAAAGGAGATTTATCAGGAGTTGGAGCATTATCTCGCTTTTCATCTGTTAAAATAAAGGAACCCGCATTTATGAAATGTTCATTCATGACATTGGCCAACCTTTCACCACTGAAAATCTGACCATTAATTGTTAGGTCCTGTGTCCTATTACAACCCTTTTTTCTGTTCGTAAGCCCATTTATGACCTCCCATAGCTTCCTCTGGTCATTGTAAATGCTTTCAAATAATTTTTCATAGTAGTTTTGTTTAGCCTTCCGTATTTCTGAATTTAAAACGTTTCTGTATTTCTTGTACTCAGCTAAGGCGTCTGTGTTCCGCGAACGGATGAAATCAAGATACAATTTATTCTTTATTTTTATGCGCCGGTAAAGATCACGATTTATCCAAGGCTTTCTGCATTTCTTATTTCTGCCACGTGAGCGCTTCTGAAGTGGAAATGCCGCATCATAGCTAGTACTCAATAACGTCATGAATGTGTTATAAGCATCATCAGGATTTTCTTGTCTATAAACAGTGGTCCAATCTATGTTCTGAACTAGATGAAAAAAATGTTCCCGAGTTTTGCTGTTTTTAATTCGGTGGAAAGATGTCTCTGTTTTCTGACCAATTTGAGAAGTAACTCGTGCAAGAAAAAAGATGGGCATATGATCACTTATGTCATTTTCTAATGATCACTTATGTATTTTCTAATGAGTACCTGTTTTTAGGGACACGCAAAAAGTTGTACAGAGATGTGTATGATGCAATTTTAGCTGTTGCCATGTGCAGGACCATACACAGTGGAAGTCAAAAGCAGGACGTGCTAAAAAGAGCCTAAAGAATGGAGGTGACTCCTGCCAAAGGCCCTTTTTTTAGCTTGAGACTTTCACTTTGCGCGTCAATGTATTTCTGAAAGAGTGGTGTGTTTTTCTACCTGGGGGGTTCAGACTGTCTCATTTGTAGAAAGCAAGAAACTGTTGACCATGTTATTTTGCATTAATGAGAGGGAGTGTATTTTTGCGAAATATTGTAGAGTACAATCAAGAAGGAATTCCCACTACACCCATGCGGTACCAGATTTTTGCCGGCAGCTAATAAGGATGGTTTGCCATTTGGCCTAATAATGTCAACAGGCCTCCATCGTTTATGGTTGGTATGTATGTCTAGATTTCACTGTAATTAAGGTGCAAGACCCGCAATATTGTACTTCCGAGTGTGCATGTCGAAATTTCTTCAACTTCAGAAAAAACACGAACCTTCTCCTGCGTGGTTGTCGAGGGCGGAGCCCTCGACAGCTCTTAAGGAGTTTTAAAATTGGTGTCTCTTCGGTAGGACTACTTGTTGCCATAACCTTTACGTAATTGTTCATGTGTATAGTGCCTAGGAACAGGCAATAAATAAAAAAAATGACGTGGCTCAGTGGTAGACCTCTGGGCTTCCATGCAGCGGAACCGGGTTTGAATACCATTGTGTCCTGTCCTTGGACACCGGTGGTTGCGGCGCACAACTACGGTGCCGCGCGTGACCGTGTTCTGATCTCATGACAGCTTTCGCTGTAATATGGGACGAAAACTGTCACGTATGAGCCACGGGTTGCTAGCGAAAGGCCGATGGGCCGCATGTTTGAGGTACCTGTGATTGTGGATAGCGCCAATAGTGACACTGAGTACAACAAAGTAGTGAAGTCTTCCTCTTTTTTTCCCCTTTGTTTCGGCTTAGGAAGGGGGAGGGCGTTGATGGACTTTATATTTTTGTTTCTTTGCTTGCTTGTACGTTTTTATATGTTGCTTCGATCGATATCATAGTGACCGGCTAGTTTTCACTCCATGTGTAATATAGCAGGCACACGTTTTGATTGATTTGGTGCTTATGATGGCAAGAAGTTCTTCGTAAGCCGGTCTGAAGCATGATTCATTTCGTTATTGGGGGGGTTGAACAAAGAGGAAACGCCCTATGAGTCCAGTCACCAGACACTCAAAGGAGTGAGACCGTCTTTTCGCATCGGTCCTACTCCACTGAATCAGGACGCACGGGCGTATGAGGTTCAGGTGGCAGGATTGGTGTGCGGGATGCGCGGACAGTGACGCAATGATGGGTATCATACAATTGATACCACACTATAAATCATTATATTGCCAGCAGGAACAAATGCAGCAATTTTTTTACACATGTTTTTTGAACGGAAGCTAGGATACGGTAAAACTTAGCGGCTAGCAAGGACAGACAATATTGTCGACGAAGCCATAATTTTTTTTCCGCGTTTGTTGCAGCAAGACCAGTGAACACACGAATTAGAACATGTCTTGCCGAAAGTGGGGGCATGTAAAAGTGCTTCATATTGTGTTCTGGCGAAGCCGTGCTGCAGTCTCAAGGCGCGTTCACACCGAGCACGGAACTGGAAAGTGGTGGGGATGAAGACAAAAGTGGAAACCCGTGATGGTTTGCCCAGATTGCTCTATAAGCTAGTTTGTAGGCTTGGAAAAGTTCCATATTTTGGCCACAGCGAATCGGGGTTCTAGGCGGGGCTGGGGCCATGGACAAGGGCGCGAAGTGCCGCGTTGTGCCACTGAGCACTGCAGCCGCTGGATGTGGGTGACCGCCTTTGTTCAATCTTTTACTGCTCAGTAGCTTCACAACCTGACCACACTGCTGTGCATCAGTAAATTTGCTGCGGCGAGCTTTGGCATTGGTTTTGCGGTACGCATTTCTGTCAACGCCCACGAAGAATTGAGACATTTAGCAGAAATTAAGGTTTGTGTATGATACGTTACAGGATAGGCGTCGTCCGCAGGACAGCGCACAAATCTAATTCAAAATGCCTTTCTCTCTCTGTCTTGCTTGTCTCAAAATAATTTGTTACTGTATAGCACAGTACTAAAACAGCTTGACATTGTGGGCAATATCAGTTATGCTGATTTATTATATTCTAAGGCTCACCTTGGCCCTGCGTAGCCATGAAGTAAACAATAGGAGTGAGTCGGTTTCATTTGAAAACCCTCAATCAGCTTAGTAAAAATTATGTATTAGCCTAAGCGTGGGGCGAACTACAAATATATGCGGTTACTTCCCCTCGTAAAGCTTGTACGTTTCGCAGTGACTCCCTTTCACAGCGTCGGGCCGCTCAAAGAACTCGCAAGTGAAGCAAAGTGGGAAGCCGTCAAGAAGGTTTGAAAAGAGAGCACCGCTGCGTAGGTGCACATGGAATTTGTCTTCATTTTTTGTCCGAAACATTTCGCAAAGATCCGCGAGCACAGGCCAGTTTTCGGTTTTAAGAAAGCTATACAAGCCGGTCAGCAAGATGCCATGGGATGTCGGTACAGATAAAGCCGGCATGCACTAATGCGCTAATGATGGTGCGTTAAAAAAAACGTGCCTGTAGGCTTTCCTGGTTTTCCTTCGTTGCCCCAAGGAGGCCAGCTGGATGGGCAAGTATAAATGGAGGCTGGAGTGGAAGTAATGAATCAGAGAGTTTCATTGGGCAATGATTCATCTCAATTAGAGGCTTTCTTCTGCAGCGTTTGCGACAGTTTTGCTTTATTGAATGAAAACGTAACGTCGTTGTTGGTGCACTGTTAATCTCAATTTGCACTCTAGTGGCGCTAGCATACGGCTGCATTCAGAACGATTCTTGTTCAGCCGTGCTCCGCAGTGAAGAGAAAGCACCAGATTGTCTAATACTCAGTTACAAAATACGTTATGTAATAGATGGCAACCAAAAAAACAGACAAGGACACCAGAAAATTAGACGAGGGGAAATCGCCTTTATGCTACGTGGAAAAATATATTACTTGAAGCTTGTATTTCTACCATAATCTAGGTTAAGCAATATGGCAATCAGGTATCAAGCCTTATCATACTTCGCTATCTTCCTCCCACCTATTTCTTTTCCTCTGCACATGATTCTTAGTTTTTATAAACGTCTGCATCAGTGGTACAGTGGTTACAGGACTTGGCTGCCAGAATAAGTGAGCGAGTTCAATCCCGGCTGTAGCGTTCTCTGTTTGGTAGAGGCGAATTGCTATTGGCCCGTGTGCAGTACTGTGCCAGTGCACCTTGAAAAACATCAGCTGTTCAATATTTCCACCGTAAAACTCAACAGAGTATTTTATTGCCATATAGGGGTTTTCGCAGATAACGTACCCTACATTTTATTGTCCCTTTGGTCGAGTAGCGTCCAGTTATTGGTGAATCATAGGTGTGAGTTCTAATAATAACCATACCCTTTAGGCTCCCCTATTTGTTTAGCTGTGGTCTCCAAAATACCATCCAGTAACTGTGCATACCCGATCTAATTCATTATTGCTGCAAAAGAGGATTTCTACAACGTCTGTCTGCGTAGATCATTCTAAATCCACGCTGTTGCTACGCGGGGTGAGATTTTCCCGGGGCTTCAAAACGCAACTTTAATTACATAAGCGTTCACTTCTTGAGTGTCATCTCGCATGTCTGGAAGCAGCTATAGTTAAATTCTTCCTTCGGTATAACTTTTCGCCGGTGTCCAGAAAATGCGACATTCGCCTCAGTGAATAAGTAAAACGAAGAACTTTTATTGAGTCGTTCCCGAGACCGATACAACCCTGCAATCAGGAGATGCTCATGCATTCGTTCTGAACCTAGAAAAAAAGTATAGAAAGAACAGGTGGAAAGCTGAGCAGCGTACGATCGTTTAATGCAACGCCGAGACATGTCCTTTTTTGGGGGCTGCAAATTCTAAGCGAGAAAAAATAATGCAACCCAGCCAATAATTCCGCTCCGTTGCGGAATTTCTTGAATAATCCTGATCGCTCTAAACATAGTAGGCGCATTCAGGTGGCGTTTTCAGGCTGCGAGCTTTTACTGTGGCGTCGCAGCTGCTTTACCGATAATTGCAAATTGAAGCCATTAGAAATAGCAAGAACACAGAGAAGGGTTCTTGCTCAACATTGGGTCTTCAATGGCTCAGCGGGGACGACAAGAAGAAAGTATGGGCCACCGGAGACCTTGCCGGCTATTTTTATTGCGTATTTCATCAGAGATGCTTGACTGAAGGAGCTGTAGCCTTGCAATAAGTGCACTGAGCAGCATTTACAAAACTCGTTGCTCTGCAGTATATTGCTTTGCATTTGCGTGAGTCATGTATTTTAGATGCAAGTTTTTCCTACCATTCCTGGTCATGTAACTTGAAACTTGGGCTTTTTGTTATAACACCTAAACGTGACTTTCCCGTTGTACACAGTCACCATAGCCATTTGCACTGAGATTTACTGGAGGTTATTAGCTTTTCTTTCAATACGAATATCGTCACTATCTATCAAACAGCAAAGTAGCATTGCTGACAACGGCAGAAGGTGTAGTGCTTACACGCACTCCAAAAACAAATTTGGGAGCCAGCTAGTTACGCTTCATTAACCGGTTCATTGTAAATTAGAATGTTCAGGCACGATTTCCGCTGGTATTCGTAGTGATTATCAGATAGCAGTATAGAAATCAATTCATCACAGCACTGATAATACGTGTAGTGGACGTACAAGCATAGCTTTCTTTCTGGTACAATGAAGTTTTGTACCAGAACTTGAAAGGTTGTGGACGAATAGATTAGCAACTTTACAGGTGGTGTGTGCTGTAAACAACTTTCATCAGCATAAATGCACTCGTAACGTCGTTTGAAAACGACAGTTTTGGATCAGTGTCCTGGCAGTTAAAGCTGCGCATAAATAAATTTCATGTTTCTACCGACTCATATTGTGGCCTGCATAATACGACCATAGTTTATTTCAACAGTGATTTTTCATTTCCATATTGACATATTTTAAGAATATGTTGGTGTAATGGTACTATCGCTGGGCACTGCCTTTTTTTTACGTGGCGCTTTTGACAGAAATGAAGCCAACTGTTAAAACTATGTTTACACGTACTGGAGTGGATGCCAGGAATGACCCGTGTGTTATTTTTACTTCTTTATTTATTTCAAATGCTCTCAAGGTACATACTGTACATTATAGGAGAAGAAAAAAAAAACGAAAGAGATACATGAACAATCAAATCATGTGGGCACAGTAATATGTAGAATAAAAAGAAAAAAGTAAAATGTAAGACCGATTTAAACACTGGGTATACAAAATGAACCACTCAATTGAGTGATTCAGATATGAATATAACAAAAAGTACAAGAGCAACAGCTCCGAACACCAAACAAGAAGAGAAAAAAAGAGAGAACAGATGGCAGAATTTTACAATTCTAGATGATGTCCCCAGGAGCATGTTTGAAGAGCATTGCAGCGCGTATTTTTACTAGAAACGATGGCAGAATATTCTAGTCAAGTGAAGTTTTCGGAAGAAATGACTGCGCGCGTGAAAGCGTTAGAAAACGAGACCTTGACTTTATGACAAGGATACTTACGAGCAGATGTCAATGGTGGTGGGTGAACGAAGAGTAATCAGAGAGTGGCGTTGTGATAATATATTTTATAAAAAGTGGAATGCGAGCTTTCTTCCGGCGAATAGAAAGTAGTGGTATGTTTAGAATAGCTTTCATTTCTGTTACGCTTCCTGCACGGTGATAGTTCGTAAAGGAAATAACGAACAGAGTCGTTTTGGACTGCTTCAATAGCGTGGAATAATTGAGATTCATGTGAATCCGAAACCCTATGATGAGGTGAGGACGAACAAACGTGATGTAGAGCAGTAATTTTAGTGAAGGTGCAGCGAAAAAATGGTTTCCTTTGATGCATATCCTCACGGCTAACTTTTTAAATGTATCCTTGTTCGGATGTTGGCGGAGGGCTTGTGTCACAGAACGAGCGCTAAAAAAGAGCGCGCCGCCAAATCCTTGCGACAACGGGCGGTAGAAACGCCGCGAGGTAAAAAAAAAAGAGAAAGCAAACATCCAAGGCTCCCGGGCGCGCGCTCTCCCCGCAGAAGCATGGCTTCGCAGACGAACCTCCTCACCCCACATCGGCGGCCCAGTAAGGCCGCGATCTTTCTAGAACGAAGGAGGCGGGGTCAGACCGAGTGACTCATTCTCCGGAGAGGGCATTCCAACCGTCTCGCCCTCTTCCCAGCTTTCGCTGCGTATCGCGCCGACGAAAGGACGAGAAATTTCTGGAAGGCGGCGCGGAACGTATTTAATCGAGCAGCCGAGACGCGAAAGCAGGAGGTGACGGAAGTTAACGCCAGAGCGCGTAGGAATTCCGCCGTGGAGTCGGCGAAGGTTCTGCCCGTAGTGACAGAACAGGAGGTGACGGAAGTTAACGCCAGAGCGCGTCGAGATTCCGCCGTGTAGTCGGCGAAGTTTTGGTCCGTAGGGACGGCTCGAGCTACAGGCAAGAGCGTGGGTTTACCGCTATCGAGCGAAGACGCGGGCAACAGCTGCGTGTGTGAAGCCGACGGATTTCCGGCGAAGAAGTTTGAAGCTTGGAGAGTGGCCTATTGAAGACGGGAGTTTTCCTGGAAGAGAAACTCCGGCGAGGTTTCCTGGAAGAGAAACTTCGAGGCCTGCGGAACGACAACAACGCTGGACTTTGAGTGAGTGATTCTCGGAAGAGTATCATCTCGACTTTGGTTCCAAGAACTTTGGACTGAATAGGTTTTCTATCTCTTTAGTCTTTAAGTGCCTTGGTTGTTCAATGCATGCGACTGCATTGTAGTGCGTATTGTTGTCCGTGTCCGTTGTTACAAGGGTGGCTGATTGTACTGTGTAGTACGTTGATTGATTGGTTTGATTGGTGTCATATTGTATGCAACTATTGTGGAGTGTGCATTCTTATGTATTGTTTTCGATCTGCCATTATTGAGAATATAATTTGTTTGTTTATCAACTCTCGGCTCTGACTTGTTCTTTGGGCCACGACCGGCGTCCGCTGGTGCACCAAAAAGGACCACTTCAAAATTGTCCACGCTTTCGTGGTGCGGTTCGGGGGGCCGATACTTCGGCTCTTGGAATTAGCCCGGCGATTGCCTCCCTAATAAACGGGACAGGTGGGACAATTAATCTGGCGTCCGCGACAGGACCTTTTGGTGCACAGTGTGTCCAAAGTAGTGAGAAAGAGCCTCGAGTTGTTGATAGTGCTATCGGAACGATTTTGTGTGTTGTTCAGTGTTCTCGTTAACGAGTGCAGGGAAGTGTTCCGATAGACTGATTTAGGCAGATACTTTTTGCACGCGGCAAGGTTTTATTTGAGAGTTGCGAGACACCATGGATCTCGAAAAGTTAGTTGCTCTGGGTGAAAAGATGGGTCTTTCGGGCGCCGAACTACGGAAGTGGGTCACCCAGAGGGAAAAAGAAGAAAAAGCAGCCGAGCTGGAAAAAGAGAGGTTGGCGGTCGAAAGAGCCAAAGCGGAAAAAGAAGCTGAGGTGGAGAGAGAGAGGTTGGCGGCAGAGAGGGCCAAGGAAGAAAAGGCAGCTGAGTTAGAGAGAGAAAGGCTGGCCGCTGAAAGGGCGAAGGAAGAAAGAGAGCAGCAATTGAAGTTGGAGCTGGAGAGAGAGAAGTTGGCAGCCGAAAGGGCGAGAGAAGAAAGAGAAGCGAGGGAGCGACAGCTGAAAGAAGAAAGAGAGGAAAGGGAACGGCAGCGTCAGCACGAGATAGAACTCGAGCGGCTCCGTTTGCAACAGCGAAGTGAAACTCCGGTCCAAGCTAGAGTTGAAAGCAGCGAACGAGAGGATCACGGTTTCTGCTTGAACCCAAGCAAGCTGCTCGTAGCGTTTGATGAAAGGAAGGACGACCTAGACGCGTACCTCCACAGATTTGAGACGATTGCGAGGAGCCAGAATTGGCCGGAACAGCAATGGGCAACTGCTTTGAGTACTTGCTTGAGTGGTGAAGCGCTCAGTGTGTACGGTAGGCTGACGCTGACCGATGCAGCCAACTACGCAAAGGTGAAAGCTGCTTTGTTGAAGCGATTTAGATTCACTGTGAAAGGATTTCGGGACAGATTTCGGACAGGAAAGCCCGCTGATGGTGAGACGGCTACGCAGTATGCCGCCCGACTTTGCCATTATTTCGACAGATGGATTGAACTTTCAGGGACAGCACAGGAGTACGATGAGCTTAGAGAGCTCCTAATTAGAGAACAATTTCTTACTAGTTGCCACCCAAGTCTGTCGCTGTATTTGAAAGAGAGGAAGGCGGAGTCATTTGAAGGAATGCTTGAATTGGCTGATCAATTCTTAGAAGCGCAAGGAGGAACTAATTTGGCCAAGGTAAAGAAGGAGTGTCCCGATGATTCGAAGAAATTGGCTCCCGAAGAAAGGAAGTGTGCACCAGAGAGCATTCTGCGATGTTTTCTATGCAACCGAGTGGGTCATCGCGCGAAAAACTGTCGAACAATCTTTACGAGCCCTACGACAGTAAAATGTTTTAAGTGTGGTCAGACTGGGCACAAAGCAGACGCATGTCGAAACGGAGTGAGTCAAACTCACCAGGTATCCTGTGTGCAAGCGGCACCGAAATCTGATAATAATGCCGTCGCCGATGGATTCGTAGAGTTGAAGAATGGGGAGAAAATTCCTATCGTGGGTGCTGTAATGTCAAAACAGCCAACCGGTGGCACGAAAGGAATGCCAGCGCTGCCTGGAAAAGTTGCGGGCAAAAAGATTACGGTGTTAAGAGATACCGGCAGCTCCACTGTTATCGTGCGGAGAAATTTGGTACGGGAAAGTGAGTTGACAGGCAGAACGAGACCGGTTTGCCTAATTGACCGTACGGTTCGGATGCTTCCCGAAGCAGAGATTGAGGTTGAAACACCGTACTTCAGCGGGAAGGTTACAGCTCTATGCATGACGGCCCCCCTGTATGACCTTGTCATCGGAAACATCGACGGGGCGCGAGGGCCGAATGATCCCGAATGTTTGGGAGAAGACCCGAAGATAGAGCCCTCGCCAACACAACGGCCGCGAGGTACAAGGAAGGAGCATCTCGTGACGGATCTCATTAGAGCCCAAGGTGAAGCTGCGGCGCAAGAGACAGCGAAGGAGAAGACGATAGTGTCGAATAAGTTCACGGGCCGAGCAACCGGACTTACGTCGGCACGACCTCAACCGACCGACAGTGTAAAGGAGACGGAGTTGGCCAGCCGGGAAAAATGTAAAGGCATGATCAAGCGGGTAAATGAACAGACAGGACCCGTCGAATGTAATGACCCGTTAACGGTGTCGGAAGTGACAACGATGGCTGAGACGCCGCCTCAGATATCGTCGTTGGAAAGGGCTCGCCGAAAAAGAACGTGGAAGCACAAGAAGAGATCGAGCGAGCACCGCAAAAAGGGGCGCAAGCGCTGTTCGAAGTACTCAAGATAGGTGCTGAGGGGGAATCAGAATGTGTTGGGCAGTGCTGAGTGCCATATGTTGTGTTAATGTTGTGTTATCCTGTGTCTCAAGTGTATGTCGAGCAAGTCAAGGTGTTCTGTGCGATGATGTGATGTATAGTGTTGTATAATTGTTGTATAGAGAGAACTTTGTACATTTGTATTGTTGGGAATGTGTGGTGGAGTGTTGTACTCATGTGCCTGTGGTTATATTTCATGTGTTGTGGAATTGAACTACAATGTAAGATTGTATTGAGTGATATATTGTGAATGTGACGTATCACGAGCGACGGATTGTGTTACAGTCTGTGAGAGTGTGTGGTGACTGTTCGCGCTCGTTTGTGAGGTTTGAATATTATGAGATAATATTCTTAAAGTGGGGGGCAGTGTCACAGAACGAGCGCTAAAAAAGAGCGCGCCGCCAAATCCTTGCGACAACGGGCGGTAGAAACGCCGCGAGGTAAAAAAAAAGAGAAAGCAAACATCCAAGGCTCCCGGGCGCGCGCTCTCCCCGCAGAAGCATGGCTTCGCAGACGAACCTCCTCACCCCACATCGGCGGCCCAGTAAGGCCGCGATCTTTCTAGAACGAAGGAGGCGGGGTCAGACCGAGTGACTCATTCTCCGGAGAGGGCATTCCAACCGTCTCGCCCTCTTCCCAGCTTTCGCTGCGTATCGCGCCGACGAAAGGACGAGAAATTTCTGGAAGGCGGCGCGGAACGTATTTAATCGAGCAGCCGAGACGCGAAAGCAGGAGGTGACGGAAGTTAACGCCAGAGCGCGTAGGAATTCCGCCGTGGAGTCGGCGAAGGTTCTGCCCGTAGTGACAGAACAGGAGGTGACGGAAGTTAACGCCAGAGCGCGTCGAGATTCCGCCGTGTAGTCGGCGAAGTTTTGGTCCGTAGGGACGGCTCGAGCTACAGGCAAGAGCGTGGGTTTACCGCTATCGAGCGAAGACGCGGGCAACAGCTGCGTGTGTGAAGCCGACGGATTTCCGGCGAAGAAGTTTGAAGCTTGGAGAGTGGCCTATTGAAGACGGGAGTTTTCCTGGAAGAGAAACTCCGGCGAGGTTTCCTGGAAGAGAAACTTCGAGGCCTGCGGAACGACAACAACGCTGGACTTTGAGTGAGTGATTCTCGGAAGAGTATCATCTCGACTTTGGTTCCAAGAACTTTGGACTGAATAGGTTTTCTATCTCTTTAGTCTTTAAGTGCCTTGGTTGTTCAATGCATGCGACTGCATTGTAGTGCGTATTGTTGTCCGTGTCCGTTGTTACAAGGGTGGCTGATTGTACTGTGTAGTACGTTGATTGATTGGTTTGATTGGTGTCATATTGTATGCAACTATTGTGGAGTGTGCATTCTTATGTATTGTTTTCGATCTGCCATTATTGAGAATATAATTTGTTTGTTTATCAACTCTCGGCTCTGACTTGTTCTTTGGGCCACGACCGGCGTCCGCTGGTGCACCAAAAAGGACCACTTCAAAATTGTCCACGCTTTCGTGGTGCGGTTCGGGGGGCCGATACTTCGGCTCTTGGAATTAGCCCGGCGATTGCCTCCCTAATAAACGGGACAGGTGGGACAGCTTGCTTGGCTGGCTGCTGCTACGCGTGTGCCAGCTGGCGGTACAGTATCAACCACACCTACTTTCTGCGACCACATGGGAGGGAATTCGCGCTTACATCAGTATGACGTGAATTTCCGTTCGAGATAGATGGTCGCACACCAATATGTGCACTAAGTAGACGCTAAGTACTTGCCCATAAGATACGTCTTGACTGCCATGCTCTAAAGAGAACACACATGCGTGCGTATATAAACGCCACATGAGCACAGAAACGCACCGATAGAGCGAATGCGCAACCAAAAAAAAGCAGTTTATTAAGACGAAAGTCTTTGATGCCTCATCAATAGGAAAATTTGACCGTCAGCAATGACCTCCAGTGGCGTTGCGTAAAAGTGGCGATTCATTGAGTGATATGTGGAGTGTAACGTCCGAAAACCACCATTTGATTATGAGAGACGCCGTAGTGGATGGTTCCGGAAATTTTGACCCCCTGGGGTTCTTTAACGTGCACCCAAATCTGAGCAAACAGGCCTACAACATTTTCGCCTCTATCGGAAATTAAGCCGTCGCAGCCGAGATTTGATCTCGCGACCAGTGGGTCAGCAGCCGAGTACCTTAGCCACAAGACCACCGTGGTGGGGCTGCGCAGAAGTGATGCAATAAATAATCATCCTAGATGATGACGTCGCTATATGATGTCTTCAGGATATCACAGATCACATTTCAATCGGGAGGTTATCATGCCGTCGCAAATTCTGGTGTGATGCCACGTGACGTAACGTTACACGAGAATAATTTAGCGTCCTTCTTTTTGGGGTGAACAAAACCGGAAAGCGCGCGACCTGAACAGAAGCAAATAAAGGCGACGCTTTCCAGTGGCCCGTAAATCCACGACTAATCTTTCCTGCTCCCAGAGCTGCGCAGTATCGAAGATAGATGTATCCTAGATGCTATAATAGATATTTTGTGCATCCTGTATATCTATCGTTATACGCGTCGTAAAACTAGAATATGCATGTGTATATTCGACACATTCCACAATGTATCGTGCACCTTAATATACAAGATACTGTTGTAGAAAGATCACCACGCGTTTATTTCTGCTTACGCACATGTTCGATTGCGCGTAGTTTACTGCGTGCCGCACTATGTATTACCTGATGATAAAAATGCTTGTTCAGAATAGCTTCACTTCACTTGCGTCATTGTCATTTATTGTGCGTTGTGCCACTCCACAAGTGAATAACAAACGAAAATGATATGCACTTGTTTGAAAAAAGAAGGAATTTTGAAATGAATTTACTTGACAACATGCACTTGTCTTTGGTCGCTGTTGCATGTCGCTAGAAAAAGAATGCTATTGAAGACCGAGTAGCTCACCGCCACACAATGAACGAAAGCGTCCATGCATCCCAAACCTGAAGTGGCAGCAGCTTGAAGTTTGTCTTCTTTTTGTAAAATTTGTACTAAGATGAGTGAGTGCTCCATCCAGTACGCTGTTACTGGATGTTAGGTTTGTAGGAGAACTCCACATAATCTTTTACGTGCGCTCCAGACGTATTTCTGCCATCACCACTACCGTCAAGGTTCATTGTAAAGGACAAAAATAGCATAGGCTTGGCTCGGCTATGGCAGGATATATGTAGCATGAGCTATGGGCGGACAGACAGACAGACAGACAGACAGACAGACAGACAGACAGACAGACAGACAGACAGACAGACGATAGACGAGCGGATGGACGAATGGACTAGTGATCAAGCTGACGCAAGTCATATGCCAGACCACTAGCGACACGTCACTCCAGGAGTTTCAAGGCCATCTTTGGCACAGAGTCGATTTGCACACTCTAGAGGAAAAGCTGGGCCGGAAAAGCTATAACCATTAAAACACCGTCCTCTTGAAACGTTGTGATAGTTGCCATTACAATAATTAAAAAAAGTTTAAACATGGCGTTTTAAAACACTTAAAGTCTCACCGTAAAAGCTTGTTCACAGAATATAAGCGGATGAAATATTTAAAATTTTTGTACCAACAAATTTGAGGAAAAATACTTTGGTCATTTATACAATTTACTGCCCGATGGCGTTTGTAGGTTTGTTTTTAGGCGTTTGCACCATCATCCTCGTACCGTTAATATATCAACATTTGAGAGCGTGGCCATGCGGCGTGCGGCCGATGGGGCCGACTTGCTTGCACGTTGGGCGAGTCCTATATTCATCGTCTGTGTTTCTTGTTGCCATGTGCCGACAAGTCGACTCAATAGGACAGTCTATTAGAACTTCATAAAACCAAAAAAAAATGCCAGGGGTCATTGCAGCATGCAGTGGAGAATGCATGTGAACGGCACACCTAATCTGTATTGTTTCATTATGGTAGTGCCCGAGTTGTTAAAGGTTTTAATTTACGGCCCTATGGTGAGCATTTTCTCTAGAGTCTGCATAATAGCTCCATGATCTCCGGTGCGCCAGCTGTGTGCCTTGGGACGTCACTGCTCCTCGACCATGGGAAGCACGGCTATCAATAAGCCATGCAAAAGTGCTCTGCCTCGGCTATATGTTGCTTACGCTACAAAATCTACAAGTTCATCACGTAGCAAGCAGAGGTGAACCTATCCAGCCACCTGCGTCGTGCGAAAGGCGGAAGGAGATAAGGAACGGAGGTGATAATGGTGACGGGGCGCTGCACGCCTTTTGCAGGAAATGCATATAACGACCAACTGGGTGTGGTCACTCGCTTATATTTAGAGGAAAGCAGAATGTGGCTGAGAGCTTCGCACTGTTGTGCTATCATTTTAAAGTTTGTATAGAAGTCACAGACAAAAGGAAGTCTGCGTCGACCAAGGAAACAAGGCTTCGAAATTTCCCCCAGTCATACATTGACAGCAGCAAGGTCACGTCTCTCGCCCCAGCAACCACGTTTCCTTTAGGAGTGCTTTGTCAGCCTTGGTTCACATAAAATTCCATGTTGCTATCGCATTTATTGCTTTGCCCTTGCAGCGAAACGGTGTTCTTTTTAGACACACATTTAAAATACGTCAATTTTACGCCAATATACTGGAACATTATTTGTAAGGTTAGTTGTAACGAAAACTGCGTTCTCAAGCCTGGCGTGATCCTATATCTTCTGCGCCAAAGCCTCTCGAATCATGAGTTCGAAATCCAGATTAATGGGTCTTCTTGGAGGAGAGCGAACAGCTTGCGACATCCCGAAACAGGCTGTTGTGTGGGGATAACGGCAATTTTCCCTTTATTCCACATCTCTTAACGGGTGTTATAGTGCTCGGCCTGTTGGGCGCTAGCGTCTCCGTGACTCTTAAGAACCAACTGGTACTGAGCATCATCTCTCCATAGCCGTTTTTGAAAGAAAGAAAACACAACGAGCTAAAGATAGATGCACCCACTTTCGCAGCTTCAGTCATGCAAGGAGAAGATACGTCACGCTGATTGCCCGCGTTATAATGTTTAAGGTTTCCAAGCCTCCGAATAGCCCATATTGGTCAGTCATTTTTCCTGTAGCTTTTTAAAAGACCCGTTTCGGCAAATTTCTTGCTAACTTTGAAAACATACGCGCGATTCGCTGTGTTTTAAATGTACCACTTTGTTGTTTCGTTTACAACTGCGTTTCATGATCATCGAGATTTGCGGCAAAAGCCTGTTCATGCAAAAAATATTAAATCAGCATAACCGATATTTGCAATGAATAGCGTTACATTGATGACGTCAGATACTACAAGAAAAACGGTAAAACATTTCTAATGGCACCACATGTTCCCAAAAATTCAAGCGCTCTCTTTACAATTACCGTGCGCAAGTTTCTAACGACACTATGACTTTAAAAGCAGAATTAAATTTACTAAGTAAACAGTATTGCCGGATACGTGTGGTAAATTACCACATAAGTGCTATGAAGAATGCCTTGAGTCGGAATTTTATTTTGGCGAGCTCTTGCGACACCAACTTTTGAATGAAGTAAAAGGTCGAAGAGGTCTAAAAACCGAAGGCCACTTTGTAAGTTTCAAGGTGTGTTCAGAGTTTTAGAATAGCGCAACGCAAAATTTTGCGTTAGCGTGGCGCATGCATCGTACGCTAACATCTTTCGAGGTTCATTTGCGTGACGAACATTGACGCAGGCCGCCTTGCCCGCTGGCTTTGGGTGCGGTATTCTAAATCTATACCATGCGGCACAGAGTAATGGCAGTTAATATCAATCCAGGAAAATCATTATTTCAAATGCGAGAGCGTCAAAAAAAGCTGACATCAGCAGTGTGGACCCGGTGAGTGCAAACCACGAAAAATTCGACTGATCCCCCGCCATGTGGGAATCGCGCACATTCGAAACAGCCGGCCATTCATTATATAAGTTGCGTTTATTATATTGGTAGCAAATATGTGTACACTCTCGGTGGTTTTTTTGTTGCCGTTGCCGTCATGTCTTGAATATCTGTGTGTATATGTATGTATATGTAAATAAACGCGCGAAAGAAAAATGATACAGAAGAAAGATGTTTCGAGCCATGCGACCGCATACTTAAAGCCTGCGATCACTCGCTCTGCAACCCGCTGCTTAGACGTACCTCGTGGGGCTGTCTGCTTCAGCTGCACTGCTGCCGTAAATCTCTGTGTAGGTTTGTGGTGTTACGGACCACCCAGTAGTGTATAGGGAATACGATTGACTCTTGCCTAAGAACGCATGATATGACTTTACAGGTAAGCGCCTGCTTGTACGTCTAAGGCTGAAAATAAATGCTGAGCATGGTGTTGATGCTTCGGATGTTAAAAAAAAGCGGGCTTGCTGATGTCCTAATTTTGCCTATGCTTTCATGGCTACAGTTATATCGATGTACAAGTAATTGTATTTCCGTGACGCTGCACGAACGTCTTTGCACATATATAGAAAACGTTTTTTTAGATGTTCTTTTTTGTTTATTAGCATGTGATCTCTGAGAAATGGGAACGGGACATCGTAAATTTTACTGCTGTATTTCTGAATTTTACAAATTGCTTTCATAGTAGGGATTGTTTGCCGTTTGCACGGCGCATTTGAGAGCCGACCAACATGACGATGAACTGGAACTCGGTGGTGCGAACAGTAGGTGCTTCTACCATTTGGTTCCTTCGCGGAAATCGACAATAACTGTAGCTTTTGTAGATATCTGTCCTTCTTTTCATCGTTTGTCGATTCATAACGTCTTTAGTTCTAGGTCTCTAATGAGAAGTTAAGAGCCCTTTGTCAGTGCTTGAGTGCTAATGAGTCATGGAGGTAAACATAAAGGACGGAAAAATCTAGCCGTTTAATTGATTGATTGATTTAGACGAGAACCTACACTGATGTTTATCTAATTGGATAACACTACATTCGTCTCTATTTAACAAGCGCACCTACTACATTTGAAACGTAGCCGTCCTATAAACATAAACGGAAACGTTGCTATCAAGCATTCGTGTGGCTCTCTCCTCCCTCCGTAGTTTATTTTACGCTACAGTAGTTCGAGCAAATAGGCTACGAACATTTCACTTCTTTTTTTTTCTCTTTGTGTTATAACTGCTGCGACTGTAGTTTAAATGTCTTTCATATACGTAGTTATCCGTTGCCTTCTTGCGATAGCCTCTTCGACATACCCACAGCTTTCTTAAAGGACGGCTAAATGGCCCGTAAGACTGCACCCAAAATACTCCAAATCTGTTGCATATCACGCACGTTACACGCATTTCTTCGTTTTACTTTCCTCTTTTTTTGAGGGCCACAGTATAATACGGTACAACCTTTCGTGTAGCGACGACGTCGGGAACTTTGACCAAGAGTAAACAAGTCATCAGACGCAGCTGGTTGGCACATTTCGTGCAGTCGTGAGCAGTGTGGTGGGAACATTTTTTTGCGCTCGCCGGGTCACTGCGCCTCGTAATATGTACTACCGGCCTCCCATTAAAACTGGGAACGCTTTGCTTCTCGTGGTCACTCGTAATTGGCATTTTCAATTTGGTGGCGCCTCCCTCTGCTCTACGTGTTTCTACGAACACACCAATTAAAAAAAAAGGGGGGGGGGGCTCGTGCGTGATCACCCTCTTACAAAATCTTGCAAGCAACCACGACTCGCCCATAACTGCATGCAGGCTTCGCCGTATTGCACAAACTACTGCGGCGAAACCTGCTCTGAGCAGTAGCTGTGAAATGTTATTGCACTTCACTTTACGATCCAGCTCCCCCTAGTGAAAATCCCGCTTGCTCCTTTGGACCGAACTAGAAAGCATAAGCCATGAGTGAGGCTTAGCTGCTCATTTTGCTCTGTAGCACCATTTTATCATATTTCTTCCATTCTGTAACAACCTCTCACGAGGATCCCTTCCACGCAGGTAAGCAGCGCGCGAGTTGGACGGCGCAGCTCTAAAAAGTGACCTTATGTACTCAGAAAGAGAGTCGCATTACCTCAAAAAGAATATTTTGCGCAGGATGAATTTAGAGTCTAAATGCGAGTGCTCTTAGAAACAGTCGATAGAACGACTTGAATTTACTCTGTTGCACTCTAGGGAGAAAGTTTTATTTCAGTCACTGCTGGAAGAGGAATCGTAATTTAGGACGTATGGTAGTATAAAAGGTTAACGAAACGCAATCAGATGAAAAATAAAGTACAAAATTTGTAAAGAACCAAAAGAACTGAAGAGAGAAAGAGAATAAAAGAAGAATTAAGCCAGAGGATATTTGCAGTTGACTGCCTTGTACTTGCAAAATTTTAACGGGGTATAAAAGTTTATGAAGGCACCCGAAAGTCATTATAAATATGGCAATGTACAGCTAAGACGTGAGGATCACAAATGCGCAGTCACAGTCTTTTGTTCATTTTGGTCTCTCGAAGAAACAAGGAACCACATTATAAAGTGCACAGTAGTGCTAGCGACGTTTAGGTGCATTCGGAGCGGTTTAATGAAGGCCTGTTTAGTCCAGTTATGCGTTTCAGGATTAATTTAACCTGCATCTAGGAATGTCATGTAGGAGATTCATAGTTGGCGACGTGGTAGCGTTTTGGAAAGTTGACGATTTGAAATGGCTTTCTTATAAAATATAAAGGGTTTTATGAGTTGTCTACCCCCCGCATCTACTAAATTGTAACATTTTGATTAACTGCAATAACCCTTTACTCATGTTACAATGGTGAAAAAAAAGAATGCATCTCGTGTCACGGAATAGTAAGATAGCTGCTCATAATTTGGAGTTTCGTTGTTACTGAACACCAGGTTAACGGGAGACAGAGATGAAGATGCGTGCATTTGTTAAGCAAGGAACAGTGCATCGCACTTGGCTGATGAAAGCAGGTTGGGTTGTCGTTAGCGTGTTTTTCTTATTTTTAGTAGCAGCAATGACAATGATCATAGAGCTCAAAATGCTTTCCTCGCCGTGGTTATTTTACATTGTTTCTGCAGTGCATGCAATACCTCATCTTCCTCCCATACATCACATGATGTTTACCAGATTACAGTAACTATGCCTGTTTTCACTGAGGTCATTCAACTTACGATAGCCTCTTCGACACACCCACAGCAAAAAAGTCGATCTAGAACAAACACATCGAAGTCATACATTTATTACTGTGTTCGATCCCTCACTCGTGGAAGCACCTCTTTTAAACAGTCAAGCTTTTTAAGCTAGCTGTAAACTGTACATTGTATAACGATTCATAAATGTGTATGAGCCAAAAATTTACCAAGTCCCACTTACTGGTTCAATAAAAATTAACAAGGCAACATTTAGGCCAATGGCCTATTGCACAAAAATGAAGAGGGCGACAGTTATCCAGAAACAAAAAGGGGTGTGTGTCACTATTGGGCCTATTTGAAATCTATAACGAGGACGAGGA